>OX335788.1:17356843-17644343 GCA_946896805.1 Scutellaria galericulata
CGAGGGTGTGGCCGGCAACCGTTGGTTCGCCGTCCGTCGGCGGCTGGAAGGCCGTTTAGATGGCGAGTCCGCGCAGGCGAGCTGGGCGCGCCGGGAGGTTGTTGGGCGCACTGGGCACACGGCGACGGGAGCTAGGCGCGCGCGGCGAGCGAGCGACGGGTGCGCTGCGCGCGTGACGCCGTGTTCCCGATACGAATCCCTTTTTTTCCATCGTTCGTTATCATCGAGTCATCGCCGACGAGATGTCGTTGACTGAGGGTCGTGGGCCCGGTCAAAGTCCACCTTTGACCAAATTACCATTTTACCCTTCAAGCTTATAATGCTCCGTTCGAGCTCGTTTCAACTCCGATCGAGCTCATTCTTTTTCCTATGTGATCCAAATTCCTTTCTCTTTCATATCAGAGGCTGAACTGATCCTTCCATTCTCGTTTTTTTGACTTCAATCGTTAGATCTACCGATCCATCTCGTCTCGATCGATCGTCTCTTATCCGATATCATTTATATCTTTAATTATGTTTATTAAGGATCTAAGAAACGTCATAACATATGTAGGCAATCAGTTGGATTGAAATTTGAGACACAGGATTTGGAACACAAGATCTGAGATACGAGATCGTTGGTACTCGCTACTCACGTGGTAACCACCGAACAAGGTGGGATTAACTTCTGAACCCTAACCTTTATATTTCTGTTAACAAACGCTATGATTTCTGTTTGTGAACTTATGTGCTTGAGATAAATGTTGTGATTATATGTTGGAAGTGGGGGGTAACCTCTTAACCTTTATCTGTTTACAGTTTTCCCTATGTGATATATGAATTGTTGAACTCTACGTGTTGTGTTTATATTATGTGCTTATTTTACGATAGAATGGTAGGTTTGGACGGAGTGTCCTTTGGGCTTAGTGTCCATTGGGCTGCGTGTCCATTAGTGAGTCGACGGAGTGTCCTTTGGGCTTAGTGTCCATTAGGCTACGAGTCCTTTTGGTGAGTCATGGGTTGTCTGTCCCTTAATGAACTGACTTATGTGTTGCGTATTTATGTGATGTGGTTATTTGCTGAGTTATTTTTATATGTTTAATAACATGTTAAAACATGGAATTTTCTCCCACAAGTGTATTCAACGCACTCACCCCCCACCTGTACTCACACTACAGGAAATGAAGAAAGTGAAGACGCGTAGAGAGAGGGGTGCCCTATCAGCTGTATCCATCTTTTGGTTTTGTCTTTTAAAGATACGTTGTTCATTTGTAAAAGAAAATTGTATTTCTCCATACTTGTAAAAGATCCTGATGTTTTTCCGCTGCGTATGGTTTCAAACTTTCTTTTATCGGTTGTATCCGATGTTTTAAGTGTACCGCTTCTTATCCTCTCTTATTTCTTTTTATTTTATATCATGTAAGCCTCTTTCCCCTTTCTCTTTTAACGCCCAAAAACGAAAAACTCTGATATTTTGACCGAAAGATTTTGGGGCGTTACAGATGGTATCAGAGCCTAGTTCTACCCTTTGTAGGACTTTGCTCGAACTTGTTTGATAAAGTGAAAATGAGAAAAATGTTTTTTGAAAACGAGAAGATCTTTTCAGAAAGAAACAGATAAGCACCCTCCTCTCTCTACACGTGTCTCTCTCTAATCATGAGTGGTTATCTGTTAAGTGTTATCTTGCTTATCTGATAAAAGATCGGTAAAGGTTTGAGTGGATGTTACGGATATAGTTTCATGATGGAAAGGGTCTTTCAAAACCTTCTTGACGTCATTACAACCACGATAAAAAGATCATTTAAAAACCATCTTGACGTCACTTCAATCGACGCACTACTTTCGGCCGCCGCCACAAAGGCCGCTGACTGCAGCTGCGTGAGCTTATGTGGGTAACCACAAAGGCCGCTGACTGCAGCAACGTGAGCTTGTGTCGTAAATGGTTGACTGCATTAGTAGAGATTATGTGACTGACAGTTGTGATTACCATTGGCCTTTGTTTACAACAGGGTGAGCTAGTTGGTGTGTTTTCCCGATTCGTGGTTGTGATACGTAAGGTTGGTTTTGAAACTTGAGGTCTATAGGAAACCATGTGTGGAGGTCGGTGATGTGGTTCATGATGTTTTGGTTTATGTTGTGTTATCTGGTTAGTTTATGCAAGTTGGGTATACGCTATCCAACATGACCATGTTATGCTATGATGATAAGAGAATGATGAAGAATCTATTGAGATTATTGTATGACCTATGGAATAATGTTTAAAGGTACTGTAGTACCAGTTATTGATTTATCTGATGTGAAAGATTGATGGGTTACATGGGGTAAACTCTGAACCTTAATCGCCTTTACGTTTCAGCTTCTAATGTGTATTGCTAATGTTGATCAAATGCATGAATTGTTGAATCCTACGTGTGGTGGGGGTAAACTCTGAACCCAACTCTTTATATTTCAATTGATCGTTATAACTTGGTTGAAGCTTATGTGCCTTGGGTTTTGTGCTGTGATTATATGATGTGTTCGGTGGGGGTACATTCTAAACCTTTATCGGTTTACAGTTTTCTGTATTCAAAACATGATTATGATAATTATCGCATGCGTGTAAACTTGTCGTTGGATGAACCGTTGAATCTACATGAGATGATTATATGTTATGAATACCGTGTTTACATTATGATAGTATGATAAGTCGGGGGTTGGGTGCCCATTGAGCTGAGTGCTAGGTAAAGCTGTGTGCTAGATAGAGCTGTGTGCTATATTAAGAGCTGTGTGCTAGGTAGAGCTGTGTGCTAGTGAGAGTTGAGTGTTATCTAAAGCTGTGAGCTAATTAGAGCTGAGTGCTACTTAGAGCTGGGTACTCTTAAGTTATGTGATATGCATCTTATATATGCGGTGTTTAATTATTGAGCTTGTATATGTTATTTTGTTTAACTGCGTAATGATGTTAAAAGAAGAAATAAATTCCACGAGTGTATTCAACGCACTCACCCCCCCACCTGTACTCACACTACAGGAGAAGAAGAGAACCTTGACGCGTAGAGAGAGGGGTGTCCTATCAGCTGTGTCCATCTTCTAGTTTTGTCTTTAAACCTATGTTGATTCATTTGTAAAACTATGTTCCACGTTTTTGTAAAATGTAAACTGTATTCTTCTTTGTAAAAGATCCTGATGTTTTTCCGATGTGCATGGTTTTCAAACTTATTTTATCGGTTATATCCGATGTTTTAATTGTACTGCTTCTTATCCTCTCATGTTTCTTTCTATTTGATATCATGTACGCCTCTTTCCCCTTTCTCTCTTAACGCCCAAAAACGAAAAACTCTGATATTTTGACCGAAAGATTTTGGGGCGTTACAACAGAGATCATCTCATAAAATTCTGGATCTTCTACACATTGACCTATTTGGACCAGTGGAACCTGTTAGTGTGAGTGGGAAAAAGTACTCCCTGGTGATAGTGGATGATTACTCCAGATTTACTTGGACCATCTTTCTGGCCAAGAAATCTGAAACTCAAAGTAGACTACTAGAATTCATGAAGAGAGTACAGAATGAGAAGAACTTAAGCATTGTAAAGATAAGATCTGACAGGAGAACAGAGTTCACAAATAAATTTATTGAGAAGTATTGTTCAGAGAATGAAATATGTCATGAGTACTCTGCAACAATAACTCCTCAACAGAATGGAGTTGCAGAAAGAAGAAACATGACTCTAAAAAAAGCTGCAAGAACTATGATTGCTGAGGCTGGAATACCAAAGAGATTTTGGGCAGAAGCAACCAACACAACATGCTACACGCAGAACATATGTCTGATCAACAAAGACCATGACAAAACTCCCTACGAAGTTTGGTACGGGATAAGTGTTATATTCTGAACAATGGAAAAGAGTATCTGAAGACCTTCGATGAAAAGTCTGATAAATGAGTATTTATAGGATACTCATCAGTAAGCAAGACCTTCAGGATCTTCAACAAAAGGAGTTTGGTTGTTGAGGAATCTATACACGTGGTGTTTGATGAACCATACTGTGACACTGTTGAACTGGATAAACTTAAGGAAGATATGTCCAATTTAAGGATCAAGGATTAGACATTAAGATATATCGATGGAGTTCTAGTTCCTGCTGAGATAATCACTGCAGAAAATCCACAGGATACTGCACCGGAGAATCCTGCAACACAGGTCACATATCAGTAAGCAGAAAGGATCTCACAAGAAAACAGTAATCGACATGAGAGTGCTGACACTCAACAAGCTACTGCTCAACGACCAATCTACATCTTTGAGCCTGACATGACATGACTCATAAATCACCCCAAAGAACTAGTGATTGGAAACATCAATGAAGGTGTGAGAACCAGAAGATCAAGACCTCAAGAAACACTGTTCACATGTTTCATCTCACAAACAGAACCCAAGAAGATTGAAGAAGCACTAGAAGACAGTAACTAGATTCAGGATATGCAAGAAGAGTTAAATGGATTTGAAAGGAACCATGTATGGAGACTGATTCCGAGGCCTAAACATTAAGGAGTTATTGGAACTAAGTGGGTGTTCAAGAACAAACTAGATGAATTTGGTACAGTGGTCGAAAACAAGACAAGATTGGTTGCAAAAGGATATTACCAGGAAGAAGACATAGATTTTGATGAGACTTTTGCTCCAGTTGCCAGACTTGAAGCTATAAGGATCTTATCAGATGGATGTAAATAGTGCATTCATAAATGGATTACTATCTAAGGAAGTTTATATGGAACAACCACCAGGTTTTGAAGAACAGTCAGAAGATAAAGTGTTCAGACTAGAAAAAACTATATATGGATTAAAGCAAGCTCCCAGAGCTTGGTATGTTACAATGTCCTTATACCTCTTGGAAAATGGTTTTTAGAAGGGGACAGCAGGCAAAACTTTATTCAGGATACAAAATAGAGACAACATTCTGCTCGTTCAGATCTATGTGGATGACATTATTTTTGGATCACAAATAAGGATTTGTGTGACAAATTCTCATCCCTCATGCAAAGCAAGTTTGAGATGAGCATGATGGGAGAATTAAGTTTCTTTCTTAGCTTGCAAGTAAAATAGCTAAATGATGGAATCTTTATCAATCAAGCCAAGTACACCATGGAACTTATAAAGGGGTTTGGAATGGAAAGTGGATCGTCAGTAAGCATTCCAATGGCCACATCTGTCAATCTAGACAAAGTGAAAACAGAAAGGATGTGGAGATCACCAAGTACAGAAGACTTATTGGATCCCTACTATATTTGCATTTGGAGTTTGTGCAAGATTTTAGACAGCCACAAATGAGTCACATCTTGCAGCAGTAAAGAGAATTATCAAATATCTGAAAGACACTCAAGATGTTGGACTATGGTATCCTAAGGAATGAGCTTTCAACCTCAAGGGATACTCTGACTCTGATTTTGCAGGTTGCAAGATAAACATGAAGAACACTAGTGGAACCTGTCAGTTCTTAGGACACAGACTTGTTTTCTGGTTTTGCAGAAAATAGACATCAATTGCATCATCAATTGCTGAAGCTGAATATGTAGTTACAGGAAGCTGTTATGCGCAGATCTTGTGGATACAACAACTAAGGGATTAAAGGATCTCAGAGAAAGAAACTCTCATTTTGTGTGACAACACAAGTGCCATTGTTATAACCCACAATCCTGTTTTCCACTCAAGGACAAAACACATTGATGTAAGACATCACTTCATAACAGATCATGTGGAAAAAAAAGATATTCCACTTGAGAAAATACATACCGACAATCAGCTAGCTGACATTTTCACCAAGAATCAAGATTCTCTATGCTAAGATCTGAGCTGGGGATCATCAAGCTTTGGTGGATAAGGAAATATAAGATCCTTAAGTAAGAGAGAACTTTCTAACAATACGTGATCACTCAGTTTTCTATACTCTTCAGCATACTGGAACATGATACTGACCCTCATATGAACAGAATCCTCTAACAGTATTTACAGTCACAGGTTACTAGAAGAGGTTGCTGAAGACAACAATTATTGATCAGCCTTTATGGAGTCTTACAAACACGTATCAGGAACAGTAACCTTAAACAATGATTAAAGGCGACACTTTGGCAATTGCATTAAATATAACAATCATCTTTTCAGAAGAGAGAGAAAAATGTACGGTTTCCTTTCCAACACAATCCCAGATATTTACGGATCTACCACTCTGCGATCTACATCTCAACCGTCGATCAGAACCGCCCTTTGACTTCTCAATCTTACCCATTGAACGGTTTCAAATCAGAAAAAAGTACTTAAACCATAAAAAACACTTGAGCCTCTCTACATTCATATCTTCCTCTCACTCAAACCTTTCAACTTTCTCTCTGTGAAGCGAAATCTCTTGCTCTCCATCTCTTAAATTTCTTCAAAGATCTACCATGGCTAAGGTAAGAGAAACTAAAGTTGTTGAAGGAAGGCTAGTAAATGTCTTTGCGTTGCTAAGAGACGAGTCTCCTTATGAAGATAAAAATCTTCTCATCAAAGTCTGGGATCATATCATCAATAGCAAATTTGATGGGTTGTTGACCATAACCTACACAGGGTACTCTGTCTTGTCTGTGGAGAAATTATATGCATTCGCCACATTGTCCAAGGATGAGAAGACCATCACCTTCAAGATGGGTGAAGATAATGAGGAGGTCCAAACCCTAACTGCTGAAGACATTGCAAAAACCTTCGGCATTTTCAACACATGGATGGCATATTCTGATCTTGCTTCCTATAGGTCAGAATATCTGGAGGAAAGCTGGAACCAGTTTAAGCTGGATTCGGTGGAAGAGATCTCCATTGGTAATTTTGGGAAGAAGAAGCTAAAGCCTGCATATGAGCTTCTGCATGACATTTTGGTCCACACTGTTGAGGGACGGTATGGAAGTTTTGATAAATGTACAGTCACAAGATTCATGATAATGATTATCTTGGTTCGTGAAGAGGAAGTCAACTGGGCAAATATCATATTTCAAAGGATATGTGAGGAAGCTACAAAAAGCTCGTCAAGGAGAGGATTTGGAATTGCTATTTCCTCTATCCTGAGCTACAAGAAGATTCATTTGGAGATAAAGGTTCCTTATGCGCCAGGATGGTACCTTGGCGTGAAAAAGACAGGAGTTAAGAAAGTTATTACTCCACCAAAGCAGAAGAAGTAGAAGGAAGTAGCTCCTTCTAAAACGAAAATGTAGAAATAGGTTGTTCGTGTCACAAAGAAAAAGAAACCTGCACTAACCCTCGGGTTGTAGGATACTGAATCTGAAGAAGAGACTCTTATCTCTTCTGAACCTCTAGCCATCACAACTGCTGATGATGCCGTTACTGAGCAGGCCACAACTATTGATGTAGTGCCCTCAGTGACTCTGGAGCATGAAGCTTTTTCAGTTGAAAACCGCCAGCAGGATCCAAACGAAGAACTGGCAGTAGTGAGTGTAGCTCAAAATCAACAAGATCTGGCCCCTACAACCGAAGAATATGATGATGCTCCAATAGTGACTCGACCTGAGGATAAAGATGAAGAAGATGATATGACAGAGATCACGGTAGCAGAAGTTCTTGTCTCAAGCAAGCGAAGAAGATTGATCAGAACCTCTGACGGCACCTACGTAAGCAAATTAGTGAGAGCAAGGAAATGGAAAGAGATTGATACTCTTAACAGAGTAAAGACATCCATTGACTCCATCAGTGTCGAAGATGCAGAGAATGTACTGAAAGAATCTGCAGAATCAATCTTCAAGAAACTCGTCACTATCTTTGATCACTGGTGGGAGATGAGACTGGGATCAGCAAGGAAACTGGCTGAATGAGAAGACTGGTTTAATGTGGAAGATCTTATCCTCTTCTGGATAGAGACTTTTGCTGATTAGGAAGACACCGAACAGGGACTCCTACCCTTTCTGGGATTGAAATTCATGGAACGACATGCTGCAGGATTTATCAACCTGATTGAAGAAAGATAAGATGTTCTTCATACCTACTGGAATGCATAGTATGATAAGCAAGAGATGATGAAGGAACAGTTAATGAAAACAGAGACAGACAACACTTTGATGAGCCTCAGCATTGAGACTGTTAGGATCTCATCAGTGTTAGAGCTGGTGAGAGCTCAGTTGGCTACCTGTTCAGATGAGGAAGCTAACAGAATGATGCTGCAGCAAGGGATTGAAGCAAGCAGAGCTCAATTCTATCTATCCTCTAGAGTACTACAGCCAGGGGAATCAAGTTCCAAAGCTGCTGAGGCCCATAAATCGCCAACATACTTAGGTATCGCAGTTCTTTCCCCAATAACTAATCTCGACATGATAGATGCTGATGTGCAGATGCTGGACTACTCTACCTCACTCGTCTTCATTGAGGAATCTGTTGAGAGAGGTTCATACCCCATTATTCATGATGTTTGTCAACAAGTCAAGACCGAGTTTTCCGATGAAGCAGCCACGGAGGAAGTTGTAAAGACAGGACTTTCTGTGCTGGCCGATGCAGCAGCACAGTTTGCAGAGCTAGAACAAGCTCAGGTTGTTGCTGGAGTACCGGAAGAAGCAGTAATAGATGACGATTAAGTCATGCAAATTGCTACCAGCAGAATCGTAGAAGGCGATCAGAATGCAACTGAGGGGGAAGTTGCCAAAAATCCAATTGCTGAAGCAACTATTGACACTGTACATGATTCTAAGGTCAGTCGGGTTGCTGATGAAACAATTGAGAAGGTTACTGAGGTGACTGATGCTGCACCTACTCAAGTAGTTGAGGTCAATGAGGACGTAGTAGCTGGAGAAGTTGATATTGTTCCTAATGAAGCAATCACTGTATCTGAACAGGTTGCTGAGGAAAATCAGATTTTGGTTACGGAACAGACTACTGGTGTACCCGATGACACAAATGATGTGCCTGAACAGGTTGCTGAGGGTGATCAGGTTGTTGTGGATACTGTTGTGGAAGTCGTTGCGCCAGAGCAAGCTGTAAAGACAGTTACTCTAGAAAAGACCTCGGGCATGGATGCTGTTGAGACAACTCTTGTGGAAGATGTAGAAGGGACATCCAACAGGGATGATGCGTCTGCGAAAGGCAAAGAACTAGTCATTGTTGTCTTTGTTCCTGATAATAATGGTGATGACTCATCAAGTGACAATGATGACCAGACACTCCCTCAATCTCCCTTTTAAGGAAAATCAATATGAATATTGAGGAGAGGATGATACAGATGGCTGCAAAAGAAACTAGATTAAAGGAGCAAGCTGATGCTGAGCAAAGGGCAAAAGATAGTCAGGCCCTGGTTTTATCAACTTATCAAGAATTAAGACCAGAGGTTGGGATTGAGACTTCTACTGACTCTCATGAAGCTTCTCTTCAAAGTGTGATGAATGTTGTCCAAGGGCTAGCAAGAGCCATTCAAGCACATGAAATGGTTATGACTGCTAGCATTCAGACCAATAACGGCAAACACACTACTGATTTGGACGAGATAATGAAGGAACTTTCTAAGCTACCAGGTAAAATCCAAGATAAGCTGAATGTTGAATTCAATAGCCAAAACAGATCCCGAGCCACCTTTGAGACCAGACAGAAAAATGCATCTAATACTCTGACATCGGAGATGATAGAGTTAAAGGACACTCAGGCTACTCATGGGATCGTACTGCAAAACATGCAAAAGAACATATCTTCGCAAGACAGTGATATCAAAAGCCTCAAGATAGAGTTTCAGACCCTTGAGATGCTGATAGGAGAAGTTAGGGCTATCTTAATGAAAATTCATCCTGCTAAAGCTGTTGAAATTACCAACCGACGCGTTGTACAAGTTGATGATGCCAAAAATGGGGAAGGTAAAGAGAAGCAGAAGTAGACAGAGCCCGACACTGTCATGGTTTAGGCCACAACCAGAGAGATCAATGAAGAAGATAATGAAGAGGATCAGGTTCCTCTTTCAAGATGAAAAAAAAAAGATCTCCAGACGAAAAAAAAAGAGATCAGTGTTGACCCCAAAAAGAGAAATGATGGAGATAGAGAAGGTGGAGCAGGTACTAGGGATGCTTTGACTTAGACAGCAAACAGTACTGCACCACAGGTTACTGCTGTTTCCACCAGGTAAGGTTATCATAAACAGCAAGTATCAAGAGGAGGAAGAAGAAGTAGCAGATAACAGGTTGCTGATCTCAAAGCCAAACCCTTTATGGCACAACCTGCAGAATATACACTTTCTGAAAAAAAGGCGGAGGCAACTAAAAGCTGCGGATGAGGAAAGAAGAAAGAACATGAATGGATATCAAGGCTAGGAGTTGTTGGTTCTGGAATTTCTCAACCTGATTCGAGATGCTCCTATCCTGATCAAGAAGCTCCACATTTTGTGTATGACAATGTTTCAGCTGAGGTTTCTGTTATACTCGATCAGAAACCTGAAAACATTATTGATCATGTATTTTGGAACTTGGCAATCTTTTAAAAAATCAATGTCTCGAGACAGAAATCCAACATTTGAGGAGATCACCCTCCACAAAAGGTCAGAGTATTTTAGATACTTCAGAGACCTTTGTAAACTCAACTTCTTCAAAAACTTTCAATCTTGTGAGAAAGCTCTGAAGAAGTATGAAGAGTTAGCAAGAGAAGGAAGGTTAGAATGACAGCAGACGCTGATTGGAAGAGTTAAGAGAGGTGATCAGGTTCCTTACTATCAAGACTTTTGGCTCAGGTGGATTCAAGTCTCTGAGATAGCTAAACAGTTGCAAAAGTCATATCAGGACTCCATCTCAAACTACTGGAAAGAAACGAAGTACGAAGTATCTAGTCAGCGTCAACCAAGAAGCTCAGAACATGATTAGATCAAGAAGAGGTTGTCGTTTGATGATCAATAAACTGATGGGAGATGCTTACTGTCTTTACCAGAATATTTTGTTAAGTAAGATCTATTTTTGTAAAAGGATTTTTGTATTCTTTTTATTTAGTTTTATGATATAGTAAGCTGTTTATTCATGTAAAACTTACAAAGTACTATACTTGTACATTTTTCTTGTATAAAAGTACACCTGCTGATACTACTTATCCTTATTAGTTAATGGGTTTTGTCATCATCAAAAAAGGGGAAATTGTTGGGATATTTATGATTAGGTTTTGATGAAACAATGTAACTTTAGAGAGAAAGTTAGAGTACCCATTTTCCACATTTTATAAGTGGAACTGTAATGTATAAGTTCATTTGTCTAAGTTCTGATTTGTAATGATGCACCCTGGAAAGAAAAAGAAAACTGTTCGGAATAGCTTTCTGAACTTAGGAAGAGGAAGAAAGATCAGTAAGCAGAATGAGCAGAGAGCTTATTGGGAGACAGAAAGCTGACTCAGACTCAAAAAGCTGACTCACAATCAGATAGCTGGCACCTACAGTAAGCAAGTACTGAAAGCTGATCAGAAAGCTGTAAGTCTAACTTACTCATTTAATATAGTACGCGGAATGTATATTGAATGTTGTACAAGGATGGCTTCTGCCAAGGACCTGTTAGACAGAAGTTTGTGCCAAGCCAATGAGACGATGCCACCTGGATCCGCGGCTCTGCAAGAAACTCTGTAATCGAGGAGTGGCGCCATTAATGCAAATCAGAGAAGGACAAGACTTTTAATGTAGTCAGTCCCAGGCGCATTAATTGCAAAGATTTGCAAGATCATTTTGAAATGGAACAAGGACAATGCCTCTCTCCAACAGACATTTTCCACTGATATAAATAGAGGGTTAAAGTGATCATGAAGACAATTGGAAAACTGAAGCTTTGAACAACATATATATCTCTCAAGTCTTATTGTTCTCAAGCTTATCAAGCCCAGTCACTCAACCTTCGAAGCAGTCTACTCAAGCATTAGAGCTACCAAGTTCAAGATTGACTTCACCGTGACAGTTGAAGAAAAACATTTTGTATCTTTTAACCATTGTGATGTGTGTGGTAGGTTGTTTTAATTTGGTGTACTTAGTTGATAGGATTGGATCCTTGCTAAGTTTATAGTATTATGTAGGCTATTTGCCTTGTGTGGGATTGTGTACTCTGTGTGGGTTTTGGCCTAGGAATCTGAGATTCTAATAGGCATACTTGTGTTAAGAAGAGGATTGTAAAGTTGGGTCTTGTAAATCAATCTGACTTAACAAAGTTCCTCCTTGTGAAGGAGTAGAGTAGACGTAGAAGGATTACACCACCTTCGAACCACTATAAGCCATAAGTGTTTATTGTTTTGATTTATTTGCTGCACTTTATTTATTGCATATCTATCCTGCTGCATATATCATAAACATTCTGTGAAAGGATTCTGCTAAAATCATATTTAAAAAGAAAAACAGGTTTTGCAAACAGAAACTCTATCTAAGTTTATTCCGCTGCATTCTGATACCGAGTCAGGAACCTGAATCAGCCTACGGCTAGGTTACTGAATCGAGACAGGTTACAGAATTCATTATTAAATCAGAAACCTGTATTATAGAAAAATTTTGAAAATCGATAGAGGTTCATTCACCCTCTCTGAACCTCTGACCACTTGGGACCAACACTTATGCTACACTTGCTCTATTCAATTAAATCAGGAATGTAACCCGATTATACAAAATACAACCAAAAAGTATAATAGGTCTTATGTAATAAAGAAAGTTATAGATTAATTAATGTCAAAAGATGAGATTCTTATTGGATCCATTCAAAATGGGTGAGAATATAATTTTTGTGATAAAAATATAATTAAGAGATCAATGCATATATTCCATCATTAAGGCAAGACTCCTTTTCCTTTAGCTGTTCTCTTTCTCTCCGTGGCTTTCACATATTGCACGGTGTAAATGCTACATAGGATGGATACAATCGGATATAATATAAAATCTGTCACACACACACACACTTCATACTTCATACTTGGAAAATGAATGATAAATTATACACATAAAGGATTATGGAACCTATTGAGTAAGTATAAATTATGATGAAATGATTATATTAGATATAAATCTACAAATATATATCAAACACAATTATATAGATTCGTGTAAAATAAATAAGAAACTAGGTTTAAAATTAAAACAAAAAAACAACTACAACAACAACTTGAAATATGATATTCTTGCATTTTACAACTTGAACTTTATTTTCTTTGGTTGTCCTCTAAAGTCCACAAGATTTTCATTGTGCAATCTAAAGTCCTTTAATACGATCATTTTTTTGACCAAAAACTAATTTGATGTCTTTTTTTTTTTTTTTTTTTACCAAAATAAATAAAAACTACACATCTCAAATTTAAACGAAAGACCTGAATTAATTTTATGGTTACTATTTGATTCAAACTCAATTTGAATGAAAATTTTGATTTCTGTCGGAATATTAATCAAAAAATGAATTTTGGTTACAAAGTGAAATACTTGTGGATTTTGGAGCTGGTGAAAAAAAATTTATTTAACTTGCAAGTCTGAAATATATGATTAATGTGTATACTCATTATTAATATAAGATTAATCAATTCAAACTTTATCCAATTAAGCTGGTTTATTCTAATCGTGGCCTACATCTACATGCCCAAAATTAAGTTCAAGTGGAGTTATTACATATGAAGAGTTGAAATACGAAACCAGATACGTTAATTGTGGTTGTCAAAAAAAGTTGAAGCCACCTCCCAAAAAAAAAAAAAAAAAGTCCACAAAATGTGGCAGTTGTAAATCGATGTAAGAAGTTCTAGAAATTAAATGAAATAAGATAGAAAGTCATTTTCATAAAGGTCCTATTCTACATAATAAAGAACTAATATTTCTGTTAGTGTTATTTTGAGTAGCGTATAGTTTTAAATTAGAATTTAAACAATAGTTTCATATACATTTATGTATAATGAATGGTTGGCGATATAATAAATTATTTTACTAGATATACTAATTTTAGAAGAAAATCTACTTTAAGAAATAAAATAATATTTAATGAACTGTCGAATTGTTGATACAAAATCTACTGTGTAAACATAATACTAATTCGTTAAAGTTAAGTAACGTTCAACGGCAAAGTATTCCATTCTCATTTACTTTCCCTTTAAAGGTATTGAATAGTCTGCAATATAAATCTTTTCATACTTGTATCATCTTTCTTTAAAAAAAAAAAAAAACATAAAAAATTATGAGTAGCTCTCCCATTAATCATCCGTGCAACTAGATTGATCTAGATCCATTGGTTTTTTTTTTATATATAAATTGATTTTGTTTGATTCATATGTTGATCTTTATGTTATATTAGTATAACATTTATATACAAATATCATAATTTTTATATAATATTTTAATTAAAAAAAAACAATTTTGATATAATTTGTACATATATTTATGTGATATTACTATACCTTTATACCAACATAAATGTTATATTATTATAACATAGATGTTCACCTAATATAACATAAATGTTTAAAAAATGTATTACATGTTTGTGTAATATAATGTAAAGATACAACTAAAATAACATAAAAGTAACAATGTCATAACTAAAAAGTATCAATGACAACTAAAAAATATTACATATTGTCAGAACACGAACACAGTGAAAAGTGTGTGAGCGTGGATAGTTGGGCAAATGAAAAGTGATCCCGAATCGAATTAACTCGGATTTAGAATCCATACACGAGTTTCATAGGAGTATTTGTGAAAACTTATATCAGATTTTTTTTTATCTTTTTTATGAGCAAATATACGTATATTAATTTTATTGTTGAACATTTGGGACATTTGAGAAATTCATGAACTTCCCCAAACATCTAATTTGTGTATCTGAAAAAACAAATAAAATAATAATAATGAAATTATTTAATAAAATTTAATTATAAATAAATTATGAAATTGAATTTGCCGGACTAGTACTACTAAGTCCAAATGCATTAAAAACCACAAACCTTGCAACTTAAATGATACCCTATCTTTATAAAAATATAAATTGTGATGATTCAAGTAAGATATTTAGTTTTTACTGTTTTTCTCCATCGCCTCACCGTAAATCAATTAAAAAAACAAAAAAGTCCAATGTAATAAAAGGATACTTTTGAGTTGCCTTTCCTTACTTTCTCTTTCTTTTAAATAAGAATTCTTTTTTGATATGCTCAGGAATATTGATTTTTTTTTTTTTAAATAAAGAATGTATTCTAGATCACTTTTGAGTTTCGACATTAGCAGGCTTATAGTGTCATTTCAAAATGTCACAAAAAAGTACCCATTAGAATCTGGCAAAAACTTTTGTGCACAAGGTGCACGGATCCAAATTTGTGCACAACAATACTATTATATTATATGAAGTAATACTGTTATATTATATAAGTGATATTGTTATATTATATATAACACTTCATATAATATAAAAGTATTATTGTGCACAGATCTGGATTTGTGCACCTCGTGCACAAAAGTTTTTTTGTAAATATATGAAATTAAAAAAAAATGCTTTTTCGAATTTCGATACTAAAGAACTAGATGTGCCAATAAAAAAAATTGAAAGTAATTTCTAAAGAAAAGGTGCCTAACTGTTTGTACCTAATTAAGTGGTTACATTTTTCCATCAATTTACCTTATTTTTCAGCTATTCAAGCATATAATATGATGTAAATTATTAACTGTGACTAAGATTGGAAAATAATTCCAAATATTTGATATCTGACTTGAGATATATGAAAAAAAAAAAAAAAAAAAGGAAAGGTTAAAACGTTCCCAAAGCATAGTTAGAAGGTGTTTGACTACAAACAAGATCTTCTATATAATATCGATGTTTTCATATGATATTCCAAAATAATCATCACCCGACAAATGTATAAATGATATCATTAATTAACAATTGACATGTGTTAAAAATAATGAAATATGATTTGAAGCACCAAAATAAAATAGAAGATCTATTTCGATGGGCTTATAATCTTCTTAAAACATCTTATAAGATGTGTAAAAGTTAATAAGTTCTTTAAGATTGTGTTTGGATTGAAGAATTTGAAATAGAAGATATGAAATTCAAGAATTCATTTCCGCTCAAATCAGAGAAGATTCAAAATTCATTCAAATTGCTCAAAATTAGTGTAAGATGAAAAACATGGATTTCAAATCCATTTTAATTCAAACACCATCAAGGATTTACTATTATAAATTTCAAATCTTTTCTCATATGCCTTCATCCAAACATAACTTTAAGAGTTGGACTTACATGCACATGTTGCACGGATCTTAAGATTTGTGCAACTCAGGTCCGACCCGGCCAGGTAGATAAATATAGGGTTAATTTCGTGAAACCCCCTTGTGGTTTCAAAATTCGGCATAAAATCCCCCGTGGTTTAGAAAATGCGCGAAACTCTCTTGTGGTTTTCTAAATGTAGCTGACGCTCCCATTTTTCTAAAGAAAGCTAACGGTGTTAATTTTTCAATCATATTTCCCGTTATACCCTTCATACATAGAGTTGGATGTTGACTTTTTTATCCAAACAACACAATTGAGTTAGAGAGAGAGAGCGCACATAAGTAAAACAAGGGTTTTCTGCCAAAACATAATTAAAAAAATCCATACAAAATGTTAAAACCGATCGATTTCTCTGAGAAATTTGTTTGAAGTGGACGATTAAAGAAGTAAACAAAGTAAAATTTGTTGCTAATCGTGATTTCTGATTGAAAGAGTTATGGGTACAAGGTATGTTTCAATTTCACTCAATTTTTTTTTTTTGTGTTTTACAAATTTGGTGGGTTGATATCAGAATGTGAAGTTTTCAGAAAAAAAAAAAAGAATGAAAGAAATATAAAAATTTGAGGTTCTTATAGCTATGTTCTAGGGTTTAGTTTAATTTATTAGGTTGATTTATATTCTATCTGTCTCCTAAGTTGTTTGGTATATAATTTATATTCTCTGATTTCATATTTATACTTGAGGATTTATAATCTATTTGTCTCTCTGGTAATTGTATTTTATTCTTTTGGTCCCCACATTCTCTGGTTTCATATTTATACTTGAAGATTTATAGCTCTTTGTCTCTCTGGTAGTTGTATTTTATTATTTTGGTCCCCACATTCATTATTATTTTTATTATTTTATTGTTGTAGGATAATGGATGCTGTGATGTTTGATGTCTATGTGGGTGGTGAAATCGTGTGGGGCTCCCAAAAATTAAATATTTTGGAGGATGGAGAATGGTTATTCCGCATAATGATAGAGACAAATTATGTTATCTAGATCTACTAGATATGTATTCAAAAGCTAATGGTAAAGCAGCTTCAGTTACTGTGTATAGTTGCAAGCCTGTGGTGATTTCAGATAAGACTCTAATTAAAACAGACTTGGATTTGCTAAGATTGGTGAAAGAATATGATGGACAATTGGTCATTCCATTATATTTTGAGGATAATCCAGCACAATTGATAGTAGATGATAATGGTCATACTTTTATTTTGAAAGATGTTGGACTTTTGGAATATGTTGGAAGGGGGGTGGAACCTGAAATTGAGCCGAATGAAAAATTATGTCAAGAAAACGAAGGTGAAAAATTGGATGAGGAATTTGATAAGGAAGAAATCAATGAAGATATACATAGAAGTGATGAGAGAATGAATGATGATATACTTGATATGGATGAGGATGGATCAAATATGGCTGATTTAAGTAATCACATGGATGAGGATATGACTGGTTTTGGTGGGCAGATAGATGAAGATATGACTAGTTTTGGTGAGCAATTTGGAATGGGTGAGACTGAAGTAAATAACGCTGATATTGGTGAGCAGATGGATGTTGGAGTAGATGGGGTCGAAACTAGTTGTACTAATAGTGATGATTCCAACTATATACCTGATGAGGATAACTCAAATTCAAAACAAGAGTCTGAAAATCCTTCTTGGATGTTGTTAGTTGCCTTCTAAAGAACAACATTGTGAACAAAATCATGAACAATGTCAATCATCAAGGCAAGAGAAAGAAAGAGAACAAGTAAGTATGAATATCATTAAGTTTTCTTATTCTATCTCAACTTTTTTCTTAATTTACATTCTAATTGAATGACATTTAAACAAGGTGTTTGTTGATCCTACTGAATCGGCAATCCCCACTGAACCTACACACGAAAAAATGTTTGACTATGATGTGCAACAAAATTTTGGTTGGGTGTTTAATTATGACAAGGTAAGTATGTACACTAAAATCTTGATTGAGTATATAATTATGATAATGTATGTATCCTTAATATCTTGATTTATATAGATGCCTCAATCACAGTCTTAAATATCAGATGTTGAGAATCATCCCACAGATGTTGAGAATCCTTCCATTGGGACTGCAAATGTGAAAACTTCAAGAAAACAAGCACAACCCAAAAGAAGAACAAAACAAACAGTGAGTTCTCAATCAAATCCAAGAAAAAAAATTGAAGTAGGTAATTTCTTGAGATGAAACTCTGTTTTGGTTTTTGAATCTTTTTTTTTTTTGCATGTTGGTGGTACGAGGATACTAAATATGTAGAATTACATTAGTTATTTTGTGTTGGTGGTACCAACAATTAATCTTGTGGCTTCATGATTTGGGAAGAATTTTGTCCTTGATCATGTAGAAGAAAGTGGTTAAATTAGCAAGTGGTACGAACAATTAATCTTGTGATTTCATAATTTGGGAAGAATTTTGTCCCCTGATCATGTAGAAGAAAGTGGTTAAGTTAGCAATTTTTTGTTGGCTCATTCATCAGGTAAACTAAGAGCATGATAAACACAGTTTGATTGCAGTGAGAGCCATATTTTGTTGATATTATATTTTGTACTTCTATTTTATTTACACAGCATTTTGAATCACATGAACATTAAAATGAAGTTAAAAATACCACATTCATTTGGTTCCAAAAGATATTTTAATTAAAATAGCAAAATCCTATTTGAAAAATATCTATTTTAGGATTACAATAAGAAGGAGTATCAAGACAACAAAGCTAATTGTCTTGATGATTCCTTGATTTTTTTTCAAATTTATCAATGCTCTCTGATAGTTTCTTGTAGTTGGCTACGAGCTCTTCAATTCTGGATTCTACAAGAGTGTTGGAGTCCACTTCATCCTCATGATCCACAGTTGACATTTGTACTTCATTTCTATCATTGACCCATGCAATTGATGTTGGTTCTAGCCATCGAAAAAAATTACATTGACGAGTGCGACAATTGCAAAATGGTTTGCCACGTGTATCTTTATTCGGGCCAACGACTCTAATTGCAGCAAATTGTCGGCAATTGCAATATGGAATTATATACCTCAAATCCAAACAATCATCATTTCTTGAAATTGATCTCTTAGAATTACTAGACATTTTACCTATAATATCAATAAAATAAATAATTAAATAAAAAAGAACATTGTGAAAAAAAAAAAGAAAGAAAGAAACATAACTATTGTTGTAGAAAACAAGTTTGAAGGAAAATTTTACAATTGTAAGAAGGTGCACAAAAGAAGAAACTTTTTATATAGGTAAGGAAGGGTACATATGTCATTTTACACCCTAAAAAGTGAAAAAAAAAAAAACACAAAAAATCGCAAGAAAGGCGTGTGCATAACACTTTTGTTAACATTAACAGAGTTGGGGATTTCGGGCTACATTTAGAAAACCACAAGGGAGTTTCGCGCATTTTCTAAACCACGGGGGGATTTTATGCCGAATTTTGAAACCACGGGGGGTTTCACGCAATTAACCCAATAAATATATATATATCTTTTTTTTTCATAAGCAATGTCCTAATTAAGAGGCGCTTCTCTCAACTCACATCGTGATCCCAATCTCTCCTTCATCTCTACAATCCCTCAGCGATCTCTCATTCACCTCTACAATCCCTCAGATCGCGATCATCTTCCCTAAGTTTCACCTAATCTCTCATTCACCTCCGCAATCCCTCTCATTCACCTCTGCAATCCCTCAGATCGCGATCATCTTCCCTAAATTTCACCTGATCTCTCCTTCACCTCTGCAATCCCTCAGATCGCGATCCTCTTTCCTAATCTTCACATTTTCAATCAACTCAAGGTATCATCTTCATGGGCGTTTGTGATTCCAACCTTCAAATTACAAAGAATCAACCTGCCTCTTTGTTGAGTTAACTAGTGGAGAAAATGAATTTGCCGATGCAATTGATACAATTTTTGAAATAAACGAGACTACATGCATTGAGTATTGATAATTAATTTGATCATAATTAACCTAACTTTGGGTGCCAATCAATGTGGTAGAAGATGAATTTATTGATGTGAATGTCTTGTATATATAACTGACTTATTTTAGTTCTATTTATAAAAGGTATTCTTAATAATACATAAATGTCATCTTATTGTTTATAAAAGGTATTCTTAATAATACATAAAGGTCACCTTATTGTTTATAAAAAGGTATTCTTAATAATACATAAATGTCACCTTATTATTTATAAAAAAAGTATTCTTAATAATACATAAAGGTCACCTTATTGAGACAGAAGGTATAAGTAACTTAACATAAATATCTTGGAATTTATACATAATGTGTCTTAAATGGTTGACTTATAAAGGTATACTTAAAAATACATAATGGTCATCTTATGAACACATAAATGTATATTTAACTAAATCTAAAAAAATGCTAAGGTACAGCTAGTCTTACAAAATGTATGTCTAACATAACTAAAAGGTATGTCTAACATAACTAAAAGGTATGTCTAACACTACTAAAGGTATACTTAACATAATACTAAAGGTATGACTAACATAACTAAAAGGTCTGTATAACACAACTAAAAAGTATAGTTAATATAACATAAATGGTATGTCTAACATAACTAAAATGTATGTCTAACACTACTAAAATGTATGCTTAATATAACATAAAGGTCAGACACCTGAGAGCATGTTTGGGCGGATTTTATCTGCGACTTAAAGGCGCGTGCAGACGCGTGACGGGTCGGGTCGACCCGTGTGCACGGATGTAGGGTCTGTGCACCAGTTGTATGTAAGTTTTTGTCTAACTTTAATCCATGAAAAAAAGTATTTGATATAAATTAAAACACAAAAACTCATGTGAGACGGTCTCACGGATAGTTTCCGTGAGATAGAGTCCCATCACCCACAAACAACATGTGAATTATAGGGTTTGAATGGTGGGTGATTGGGTTGTGGGTTAACCCGTCTCACGCAATGTATTAAAATTTTGTAAAACAGTCTCACAAGAGACTTACTCAAATTAAAAATAAGATCTTATTTCATCCTAAATTAAGAAGTTTATAAACTATATTTTAAAAAGTAAGGAGATCTAATCTATATCCAAAATAAAATCTTATGTTTTAAAAACTTCTTTAAACATGATCATTTAAACCACACAATTGCCATTACTAATATCTTATAGGATGCACTATCTGATTTTAAACATTTAACAATTTATTTTTTAAATACCATAAAATATCTTATATGATCTAAAAACAATTTATAAGATAGAAGAATTTATATAATATTTTAAACAAATTTAGTCAAACACCTCCTAATAGTCTATAACAAAGTAGTTAAATTTAGTAGTTTAGCTTGAATAGTAAAATGTAGCAAGGAAAAATATAAAAGGTCAGGGTCACTATAATTTGAACCATATTCGATTTATTTAAAACTTATTCAGCTAAATCCATTTAACTATCAAAGTAAACTCAAGTTCAATAAATCCCAACAAACTCGAATGATATATTACTCTATATCGAACAAACTTGTTTATATCTAATTCACTTATCATTGGTATTTCTCCTGTGAAATTGGTGTGTAGATCTTAGATTCATGTCGGTCAATTCGATTGGGATCATTCATTATGTATTCACATGCACCTCCTCTAACAGGTGCCCCACGCACCAAATGTTCGGACTTACATTCTCTCTCGTGTGTTCGTATTCTAACAAATATGTAATAAATCTTAGTTATGATAGTGATAATATATGTTATGTTAGTTGTACCCTTACACTATATTACACAAACATGTAATATATTTTAGTTATGTAATAGTGATACCTTTTAGTTATACTAGTGGTATCTTTATATTATGTTAATAGCACCTTAAATTATATAATTTAAATAAATGAGGCAATACCCTTAAATAGATATATTAATACCTTTAACTTGATGTATTAATATTTTTATGTTATATTATTAATACATTTATCTGATACAACTATACAAGTAATACATTTGTTTAAATAGATATATTAATACCTTTAACTTGATGTATTAATATTTTTATGTTATACTCCCTCTGTTCCTTTTTAAGTGTCTCATTTTATCCAATATGACGTTCTTTTTTAATTGTCACTATGTCATTATTGATACTCTTTTACCTTCTTTTTTTCATCAATTACCCTAATAAATGAAGATGGTGGAATACTACAATTCTTGTGATTATAAACTCATTAATTCATTATCTTGACTACATTTATAAACTTTTTTATTTTCAAGACTAAAATTAAGACTAGTCTTATATGTAAATGTTGTTCAAATGAATATATATAGATGGTTTCATTATACTATATTGCCAAGATTTTAAGCGTGAGCCATGAAAAATTCGAAGGTAAAAGAAGAGAAGTTTGTGGATCTTAATGAAGATATGAAGGTGATGCCTAATGAAGAGAAGTTGGTTAATCCTAATGAAGATATTATGGCGGCTACAAGAGACTTCGACTTAAATCTTCCTACTGTTCATGACTTTGATTTGAACAAGTTTCCGATCGATGAAGAATGCTTTGAAAAAATTACGTATATGAGGTGATGAAGATAATGTTACAGGTTTATCCTCCAAATTATTATTAGACATGGTGATGAAGATAATGTTGCATATATATCTTCCAAATTATGATTCGACGTTAAAGATGGATATGACGATATTATGCATATAAATTTATTTTAGTACTTTTTAAAGATGGATATGATGATATTATCATCATAATATCTTTGCAATATTTCAATCTCCTGTCCATACAACAACTTACGAATTTAATAAAGTTTAAGAAAGAAAATGATTCCTTAAGTACTTAAAATTCAAACTCCACTAATATTATGAATCATCAACCATTAGTTGAGAATCAAAAACAATATTTTCAATACCAAAAACTTTACATCATCTTTGACTAATAAAAGACAATGTTTCCAATACTAAATTACAATCACATTTTATTTGAACCGGAAGTCTTCCTTCCCTCTCTAACGTTTCCTTGTTGATGTGTGGGATTTTATAATTATTTAATCTCTTCACCTTCATAATTTCAATCATGCAAAGTTGTAGCGTTAAAAGATATGATTAGAATTCACGATTGAATAGTCCTCAAATGACTTCAACACAGCACGAATAAGTTCATCAATATTATGAGACTTCTCCTTGTGAAATAGTGACAGGATAGCTCTAAAATAACCAAGATCAAGAACATTTAAATCCGGAGAGTTAGGAGGTTGACATCAGACGAATATCTCACCCATCTTGTTGAGCTACTTGGCAAAATAATGGATCACTCTCATCAATATGTGTTTTTACATTATCTTGTTGAATAAAAATTGACAATTCACGATCCTCAATTGGCCATTCTCCTTGATGGCAGGTAGTACCTTCTCTATCATGAATGAGCAAATAACATCCCTAATTACTGAAGTAATTGTCTTTGTCTCCATTGTCCCCACAGGCCTATTGATGTTATTTCTCCTAGCAGGTTGTTGTATAACCAACGGAAATATACCATTTTTTTCATCAAATGTCACATTTCCATTTTGATCAAATCTTGGACGAGCTACTGCAGCTAAGAACATAACTTTTGGAATAAAATTTTTGCTCTGACAAGTACATAATGGATAGTCTTCCTCCGGCAACTTGTAATAATTCTGTTTATTTTTACTCATACAAAACCACTCTCATCAATATGCACAACATTATGCATTTTGATAAAAGTTGGATCCACTAGCCTAGTACTCTCTTCAAGCATTTCAATGCAAAATTTTAAACGAGCCATTTTATTTTCTTCAGTCAATATGGTTTTAAAGCATTAGTACGACGTTGTATGTTACCTGACTTTAAAAGCCTATGCAATAAGGTGCTATTTGTGTTGAGACCGGATGTTAATCCTCGAATAGTTGTCCTTTTATTTAAAGGAATATCACGTATTTTTACAAAATCGACAATAATTCTCTTCCATCCACAATTTTTATCCTCCGATGATGAACATTACCATTTGAACTCTTTCCTTGTTTCCAAATCCGTCGAACTGTACTCATAGAAATGGAGAAATGAGAAGCTACAATACTAGTAATTTTTTTCCTCAAATAACCGTCCTCACTTTTTTGTAACAACATTTGATATATGGCTCTACGTTCATCATTTATCAAATTTCTAGTATTTCTATTACTATGACTTGAACCTGACATTAAAAAAAAACAATTAAGATATGAAATAGGACTACTGATACTATAACGTAAAAATGATATTATCATGCATACCTTCATTAAAGGTAGTCACATGATCCTCTTTTTTTATGGATGGAATTGTGTTCAAATCGAAAGTTGTGTTGCAAACATCTCCTTCTTCACTCAAATCTACATTCAAATCAATTAAATTTGGAAGTGTTTGTTGTCTTGTAGCCATTTCAATACATAAACTAAAAGCACCATCACAGTAAACAAACATTAATTTGTAGCTGAAAATTGGAGGGAATTTAATTTTTCAATTGAAATTTTGGGAGAGTAATTTTGATATTTGGTGAAATTTTGGCGAAATCATTTTAGTGGAGGATGATATTTGCATTTAGAAGATGAATAAGTTTTCCATGAAAAAAAATTAAGAAAGAAAGAAATATGAAGAGACGTAATGAAAGATGAAAGATACGTATCAGTAATTAGTTTGATAAAATTAAGAAAATCTTATAATTATGGAAGCAGTTATATAAAGAGGGTAATTAATGGAAAAATTAGTAAATCAAGGGAGTAGAAGTAAAAGAGAAGTAATTAATGAAAAAATTGGTTTGTGTGAATGGATAAAATAGGACAGTTAAAAAGGAACAAATGAAGTATTATTAATACATTTATCTGATACAAGTAATACACGTGTGTTATATATTTCAATTAAAATGAGTTAATACATTTATGTAGATGAAAGAATACATTTATGTATAATTAATGATGCATTTATGTAGTGAGGTTTCAGCAAAAATTTTTTTATATAAATTGAGCGATCAGAGTTAGATATAAGTTGCGTGGATCCTAGATATATGCAACTGGTTTACCGGAGATTCACTCTTCATTTATTTATTTCAAATTATTTTAAAATCTATTTTATTATTAAATCTTTTATGTGTTTCTAGAAACAAATACACATATACTTTTCTTTCTTTTTATCAATGTCAAATGCCACATAAGAATATACTATAACGGGAAACACAAAAACTCATGTGAGATGGTCTCACGGATAATATTTATGAGACGGATCCTTATTATCCATGACCCAAACCCATTTTAATAAATTTACATGTGAATTATGAAATTTGGGTTGTGAATTGACCCGTCTCACGTAAGAAGATTCGTGAGACGGTCTCATATAAGACTCACTCTTAGGAAAACAATATATTATACAAAATTAAATAAATTGGATGATTAATTTATATGTAAATTTAACCAATAATTTTTTTTAACATAATTTCATAATACTATCATATTAATACTCATTATTGGGTCCAACCTCTCATCATGTGGAGGTATTCTCAATATTTGTTCTTCTTGTTTTTATTAATTTATTAGTCTTCTTTTTTTTTTTTTTTTTATAAAAGAAAAAAAATATAGTACATATGTCATAACCATGTAGTTGTGATTGATTTAAGACGGTTGTTCGTACATTAATGCTTCCAGTTAACCGAAACGAACAAAATATCTGCATTTATATTCTTTGTTCAATTAACTAACTACTGCTGCATGTAATTCGGACAAAACTTTAGAAAAAGTATTACTATAAAAATTAGGTAACTATTATCAGCACTCCCATGCACTAATTGTACGCTTATAAAATATGTTTTTTTTTTTACTTCTCTCTCTGTTTTTGCTGAATTAAATCCCTACGCTCCTCTCATTCTTCTTCTCGTTTTTCTTCCTTTAGTTTGCTAGTTTGCATGTAAATGTCTTATTGCATTTATTTAAATGTATTCTTTTATTTTACTTTAAAAATAATTTTATTATTTTATCGAAATCTATTATTAGTATATTACATAAAGAAAATAGTTATATTACATAAATGTATTACTTTTTTCACATAAAAATATTAGCTCATTTTAGTGACATGTAATGTAAAAATATTACTCATATAATTAAAATGTAATAAATGTTTATTACCATATGAACATACGATGTGATGAAGTGAGAGTTTGGACAACATAAAGAAAAAATTTATAAATCTGTGGATCAATTACATAAAAACGAGTATACACATATTATATTCTCACTTTATAATTTGATTACCATCTTTCTAAAAAGAAAAGAAGGATATATTATGTTTATAACATAAAATAGACAAAAAATATTAATAAAACTGAAATAACATTGAATCTTTTATTTTCTGAGTCACTAGAATATAAAAATATTTTGATAAATGGAAAGTAGAGTTGGGAAATGATCTAAACTTTAACACCTTTTATAGAGGAGATAGTAAAATACCAACCGTCAATGGCATTAGGATAAAAAATAAACTATCATTTTACTTGTAATAAACATCTTTTCTATCCATAATTATGAAGACAAAAAAGCATGTATTTCAGTCACTTTAATTTTTAATGAACACAAATATTCTTTCTTAATTTTGGTAAAATTTTGAATTACAGGAAAAATTAATACATTATACGAAATATATTATTTTACGCAACGATATAAATTAGATTATGTTATTGTACTAAAACAATACTGCATGTGATATAAATTAAATAATTATAACATTAATTAGTTTAAAAAATTAAATTACAATTGAAATTGATGTATTATACAAAATATATTACACGACATAAATTAGATAATATTAGTATTCTACGTGAATTTTTTTGAATTGAAAAAAAAATTGCTTCATAACATGATCTATCGCTTTACACAACATAAATTAAGTAACAAAAATTGAATAACATGAAATAATTGGGATAATACTCATTTCTATCATAATAGAATATTGAATTACTAGCCCGCATGGGCATAGCTTAGTCGGTTCCTGGGTGGCAGATTCCTACAAGTACGCAGGATCGAGTCCTGGCAGCCGCAGTGTGGGAGTTTTATTCCTCAATTCCAGGCACTAGTCCTCCCACCTAATGGGCCGCTAAGTCACCATGATTTACATCCTCCACCAATCCCTGTCGGGCCGGGGGTGGGGCCTAAGTCACCATGATTTACATCCTCCACCAATCCCTGTCGGGCCGGGGGTGGGGCCCATGATTTACATCCTCCACCTCCAACCCGAGCCTAAGTCACCATGATTTACATCCTCCACCAATCCCTGTCGGGCCGGGGCCTTGGGGGCGAGGGTTTCGCCTTTTGCTACAAGAATATTGAATTACTTTTTTTACCATAATAGATAATGTATATATATATATATATATATATATATATATATATATATATATATATAAATGCAGCATGATATTTGGCCAGTGTGACGTTGGCTTCCCCTATTGGTTAACTTTCACCTATTTTGTCCTTTTCCTCATCCCCCACCCCACCCCTGCCCAAAGTCCACTAGAAAACCCACATCTATCTCTCTCTCTCTCTCTCTCACACAACACACACTTATCAAGAACAACCCCCCACCCCCACCCCCCTATCCCCCTACCCCACCCTCCACCCAGCTGCGTCCTCTCCCCTTCGATCCAATCTTCGTTTATCCCATTCACTGCTCTCCGGTCACTCCCTCAATTCATTCACCAATCCACTTTCTACTAACGAATTATTGTCTCTTTATTCTGTTTCATTATGCTCGATTTCTAGCCTAATAATTATTGATAATGGATGGATGGAAATCGCATAAATCCAACGGTTGTACCACTACCGTTGGTATTAGTCGGAGTCGATGTACCGTTGCCAGTAGCAGCAGCAGCAGCGGAGCATACGACATCGTATGGGAGTGCGTGATCCCCTACGTGCCGGACCCACGCGACCGGGATGCGGTGTCGCTCGTATGCAAGCGATGGTACGAGATCGACGCCATCACGCGCAAGCACATCACTATTGCTCTCTGCTACACCGCCACGCCACAGCGGCTCTCGCGGCGGTTCCCCCATCTCGAATCGCTGAAGCTCAAAGGTAAGCCACGCGCCGCCATGTTTAATCTGATTCCTGAGGATTGGGGTGGATATGTTACGCCCTGGGTGGAGGAAATTATCAGGTCTTTTGGGAGAATGAAGGTGCTTCATTTCCGGCGAATGATTGTGAAGGATTCAGATCTCGAGTTGCTGGCTAAGTCGGCCGGGAAGGTTCTAGAAGTCTTGAGGCTGGATAAGTGTTCCGGTTTCTCTACCGATGGGCTTATGCATATAGGGCGCTTGTGCAGGTTGCCTATTAATTCGTATTTTTTTCTTCTTATTGGAAAGTTTGTGTGCTTAATTGTTGTTTACATCAAATTGCACTCTTTTGTTGTTTCGAAATTGTTGTTACTATGATTCTTGTGCTGATCTTTGGTTCATTAGTTGCTGGATCTAAATGGATTGACCTACTTTAATAGGTCGCTGTATACATGTAATTTGATGAAACTTGAGTTTGACTTTTCCATGTTCAAAGAAATCAGCCACGAAGTTCAATTCTTATGTTTCTCGGTTGGTTTTTGGTGAATCCTTTCTGTATCCAAGTATTTACGATTCACTCAATTGATTGATGTGTCCAGTCATTTGAAAAGTTTGATTCTTTTTGTGATTTTGGATTTTGTTTGAAGAACCTGTGATTGGCACATGCATTTCTTTTTTTGTTCTTATACTTTCTTCTTTCTCGGTTTTCCAATCTGGAATCACATTTTCGATGTGTTGAACTTCAGAGACTTGTTGAAGACTACCGTATAGGCTTATGTTTTAGCCTAATCGGTCTTCCTAGGCTCCTGCCCACCTCCTGCCGGGATCTTTTCATGTGTCATTTTATTTTGTCTGGACTGATAAATTTTGTTGAAAGCTTCGCTTGATTAGTTGGATTCATTTTTGCTAGGAATTGACAGTGGTTAAAAGTAAAATTTTAAAAATATACTATAGTTAAAATTTGTTCTGGATTATGTGATTGTCTTCAAGAAAGTCTTTAGGTGAGCTTGAAGACCTTGATTTCTTCCACATATAAAATGGATAAAGAAAGTATCAAGTGAAAATGCCAAAAATAACTTAAAACAATCATAAAACATACAAAAAAATTAATCATTAGTCTGACTAGGTGCCAGTTGGCCGTCTGAGACACTTGATTTTCGTAACATCTCTGAGTGCTTCAGTACTTTCTTGATGATCAAACCTTAAAGCTTAAGTTATCTCAAAGCATGTAATTTGTCCTGTATGTTACATGTACACTGCTTTGGCATCGATTGTTATCTCGTTAATTCAGAAATGCATTTTTCTGATATAGGTTGATCAGGTTGTTAAAAGCTTTGATTTATAGCTGTCACGGAGAATATTATCGCATTATATAAATATATCTTCTTATGAATTAGGTCAATTGCTGACCTCCCATGAGATATGTTTGATATAAAGGTCTCCCACAAACTAACATCCTAGTTGGATTTACTGTTTATCTTATTCAGATAAAGTGTTAGGGTAAGTTTGAGGAAGAATATGAAGTATTCTTGTGTTAATTTATGTTGATGTGCAATGATTGGGTTATTTTGAAGTTTTTTCGAAAGAGTAAACTCGTTTTGGTGGGAAATGTATGGGAAAATGTGATGTATGATTTGTTTTATTTTTGGAGAGTTGAGGAAAATGAAAATAGAAATAGAAACAAACCTAAACTTATCCTTAAATCTTTGGTAGAATGACCCTTTCATCATTTTACGAGAAAATTACTTAGTTTGTCCAGCCTATAAGGATGATACTTCATTTGTATTGTATGTATTCACTTGCCACTTGCTTCCTTTTTTGTTCGTTTTTATTCAAATAGATCCATTGGTGTTTATAAAGAAAACTGAAAGAAATAATAACTTAAGCATTTTGATTAAGCTTGCTGAATATGAAGTTAGCTATGGAAATTAAAATCCAGGTTGGTGATAGTAATATTCAAAACCGATCCAATCTGTTTTTCTACCAGTGAAGGCAGTTATGCTCTTAAGTATGAGGGATACGAGCTCTAGTTTAATCACATGTTCGAACTCTGCACTCTATATTTCCATTAGTTATTTATTGAAACCTGCCATCTTAATAAGATGTGAAAACTCTTCTGTAGGTGACTGTTATATTCTACAGAAGATCATATATGTTTGCTACAAACTTTGGCTTGTAGTAGTTGGGCAATGGGCAGAATGTACTGATCTCGTTCAAACTCTTGGTGCAAATTAACGATGGAAGCTTAAATTGTTTAGTTATGATATTTATGCTTGTAACTGTGTAAGTTTTTCAAATTCCAGGACCTCTAGATTTCTTATGCTGATATGAAGGTTTGCAGAGGGTATATTTTATAATGTGTAGAAAACAACCTGTACTTGTTCTCATAGTAAGCTCCAATTTAGAGAGGAGAAAGCAATTTATCTCAAAATCAAAATGATTTTGGAGAAAATTTTGCTGACTGTCCTCATGTTCAATCCAAGTTCAAGTTGGATGATGCCATTGGTTATGTTGTAATATCTAGTAATTCTCATGAAATTTGCAGTGTAGATTATGCAAATTAAGTACAAGAATTTTGTTTCCCTAGTTAATATGATCTTTTTTCCTGCAGGAACTTGAAAAATTTGTTTTTGGAAGAGAGTTCCATAGATGAAATTGACGGGGAATGGCTGTGTGAGCTTGCTTCGAACAACACAGTTCTTGAAAATTTGAACTTCTACATGACTGATCTCATGAAAGTCAGAGCTGCCGATCTTGAACAGATAGCAAGAAAATGTCCATCTTTGACCTCATTAAAAATTAGTGATTGTGAGATCTCAGACCTCATTGGTTTTCTTAGAGCTGCAGCTTCATTGGAAGAGTTCAGTGGTGGCTCTTTTAGTGAGCCTCCTGGGCAGGTTGGAGAAGGTGTTTTTAATGAGCAATTGGAAAGGTATGCTGCAGTTGCATTCCCACCAAGATTGTGCCGCTTGGGTCTTACTTATCTGTCGAACAGAGAAATGCCCATTGTGTATCCCTTTGCTTCCAGGCTTAAAAAATTGGATATCCTATATGCTCTGCTGGACACTGAAGGCCATTGTCTGTTACTGCAAAGATGTCCCAACTTGGAAATTCTTGAGGTAAATCATAACACTGTCTTTCAACTGTTTTGTCATTTTATATATTCATTTCCGTGCAGTAATAAAGTGTTTACGTGCTTGATAGTTTTGATTGGTTTCTTTATTTGGGAATCAGGAATATTAATCTTCTTTGTCTCATATGCTGTGTTATTTCATTCTGACAACTCTATGAGTCTAATACTTGTAATAATTTACTTTTAATAGATGTGAATCAATGTTGGTTAGTGTCACCTAGGCTCTGTAGTTCTAGTGGAAATTAACTCAATAACCGAGATTAAGATTATGTCGAACTCTTTGGCCACCTGATGAAATCGAGTATTGCCATCTTTGTCCAAATATTATATGCAATGCAATATGCACACCAGGTGAATTCTAATGTAGAGTAAGTCGATTTCTAGGTGAAGGACAATAGCATTCGAATGTGACCAAGTTTATAATGATAGAAATCAGTTATGAGTATATGTCTTGTATGGAAAGGGTCTCTCATGAGAAAGAAAAGAAGAGGGAAATATAAAAGAGAGATGTGTAATCATAGTCTGTTCACGCATCAGCTAAACCAAAGTAGTGGATGGTTGGTTTGCATGCACTTTTACTCCTAACTTTATTGTAGTTCTGAGTATGATCATAGCAAAAATAAACTTTTTTGCCTTTTGGGTTAATACTGTGGGTAAAAACGATGGATTGACTGATATGAGGGTAAAATCTCCATTTTTTTATTAATACTGGACCTAGTAGATACCATAGTTAATGTTATATTTTTATTCTTCTCAATGCATATGAAATTGACCCAGCCTATGATTGCCAATATGAACAGACAAGAAATGTAATCGGAGATAGAGGATTGGAAGTTCTTGCTGAGTTTTGCAAGAGAATGAAAAGGCTTAGGATAGAGCGTGGAGCTGATGAACAAGATATGGAAGATGTAGAAGGTGTGGTTTCGCAGAGAGGACTAATAGCTTTGGCGCAAGGATGCCTTGAGCTGGAATACTTGGCTGTCTACGTCTCAGATATCACAAATGCATCACTCGAATGCATGGGCACCCACTCAAAGAATCTATGTGACTTTCGGTTGGTCTTGCTAGACAGAGAGGAAAGAATTACAGATTTGCCCCTGGACAATGGAGTTCGATCCCTTCTAATGGGTTGCCATAGACTCCGAAGGTTTGCCCTATACCTCCGCCCCGGCGGGCTCACAGACGTGGGTCTCAGTTACATCGGGCGATACAGCACGAACGTGAGATGGATGCTTCTCGGGTATGTTGGCGAGTCCGATGGCGGACTCGTGGAATTCTCCAAAGGGTGTCCAAGTCTGCAAAAGTTAGAAATGAGAGGGTGCTGTTTCAGCGAACGTGCACTGGCCGAGGCCGCTCTGCAGCTGACTTCTCTACGGTACTTGTGGGTGCAAGGATATCGAGCATCTGGAAACGGTCAAGATCTCTTGAGAATGGCGCGGCCAAACTGGAACATTGAGTTGATACCTTCAAGACATGTTTACGTTCAGGACCAGGAAGGAGCACAGGTGATTGTGGAGCACCCGGCCCACATACTCGCGTATTGGTCTCTGGCTGGGCCACGAATGGATTGTCCGGCTTCTGTGAGGCCGTTGGCGTTGGACGCCGACACTCTTCTGAATGTGTGAATTATAGGTTTGCATATATACCTCTCCTTCGATTCCTCATTCTTGCATTCTCTTCTTTAGGTGCCGCCTCCTTGTTCATAAATTATGACATTTCTTTTTTTGTTTCGTTTTCTGGGTTTCATGCTGGTATTTGGTGAGAGCCTGGTTGGGTTTCGAATCTAGTTATGGTTTTGTATGTAGTAGAGATTTTCGAGTAATAAATTTTGGAACTGTGCTGCCAAACAATCATCAGAAATTGTGGAATTTGTGTTGTAGAAGTTTAACTCCCATCGAATTTTGCTTACTTTTTCAACTGTAAATACTTAAATGCAGCCTTGGCTTCTTCACATGTACATTGTTTCAACGAGCTTATCATTATTTCTTTAGAAATCGTTTATGCATGTTTTTTTTTAGATTTTGTATGACACAATTTTCTTGTAAATGTCAAATAATGTTAAAAATGTGGGTTAGTTCAATATTATACAGTGACTGGATGATGACGGGATGATTATTTGATTAATATGTGTGTGTGTGTGTGTGTGTATTATGGTGTTATAAATATTTTATATTTGTATATGGCTGAATTATAAATATTATATTTTTGTTTATATTAATATGTAAATATATATGTACTAATATTACGGGTTTTTAATCCTTTGAGTTTGTTTTATTGGATTTTGCATCCTTTATTTTTCTTCATTTGTACTTTTGCCCTCTATGGTTAAATACTTTCATTTTTTCGGTCCATTTATCTGTTATAATTTTTGGGTGAATTGTGTATGTTTAGGGGTGGAAATTAGACGGATCGGAAATAGGGTGTTTCAAAAAAATTTCAAAATTGAAAAACCAATTCCGATTTTTTGGAAAATTTTCGGAATTTTCCAAAATTTTTCGGAATTTTATAATTTGTATAATTTTCTTTGTCATTATTCCTATTATTTCGTTAATTGTACTACACTACTACTTATTACTAACATTAACGAACTAAACTCGAGTTCAATTATAAAACTCATAAACTAAAGAAGTTGAACTCAAGCTTAGTATAGTTCAACTTGTATAACTTGGTAAACTATTTGAGCTCATTTATCCATATATTTTATCATTAAAATAATAAATTTATATACAATGTTATCATTTTTAATGAAATTTATGATATATTTACCTATATTCTACATTTTATATGAAATTTATGATATATTCTACATTTTAAATTTCTAAATGTCTCTATTCTACATTTTATATTTCAAGAATTGTTGAATCAGATCGGAATTTCCGAAAAATTAAATTTCGGAAATACTTCAGATCGGATTTCGGAATTTCCGAAATTTTTAAAACTAATTCCAATTCCGATCCGAAATTTTTCGAAAAAATCGGAAATCGCAATTTCGAAATTTCGGATTAAAAATATTCGTTCCAAATTCGAAAATTTTCGGATCGGATTTGGCAGATATCGGAAATTCCGTTCCGATTTCCACCCCTATGTATGTTTCACTTTAGGTTTGGTCAAATTATCGAGTAGACCCCAATGTTTGTGAAAATTACAATCAAGCTTTTTAATTATGAAAATGAAAAAATTAAGGTGATGTTTCAATAAATTTCTATGAGTAATTTGATATGAACTCACTAATATTTATCATTATCATATGTTAAAAACTTTTAAGTTTAAAGAGGATTGTATAATGAAAAGTTGAATGTTAAAAGGTCTTAAAGATATCAATTTAGTAATTCGACCAAATCTCGAGGATAATAAATGTAATTCAACCTTCATTTGTTTGGAGCTATAGTTTCCACATAGCATAAGAAATATATATATATATATATATATATATTATATGTTTGTAGTAAGTAAGTGAACCAAAAAAAAAAAGATTTTTTTAAATATTTAAGACAAAAAGAAAAGATAAAAAATAAATGATGAAATATCAATATAGCAAACTTAAATACCAAAAACTTTTATCCTATATAATATTCACACAGATATAAATAAGAAATAAGAAATAGTTGTATGTATTCGATGATTGAGTGATTGTTTATACCAATGAATAAATGAACTTTCTTCTTGATTACACTCATCTCATACACAATTAGTGGAAGGGTAAAAGAAAAGATGGGTCAATATCAACTTATCACTGTTACATATAGTACTTCCTCAAATATATATATATATATATATATATATATATATATATATATATATATATATATGTGTGTGTGTGTGTGTGTGTGTGTAATGAGAGTATATAAGGGAATTGAAAGTACATTTAATGTCTTAACTACATTAAGTATTAACTATCATTTCTTAATTTGTGTGAAAATAAGTAGAAGTGCATCATTAAAAGTGTATATGTTGGCTAAATTTAAGGTTTTTAGGTTCAAATCACTAGGATTATGGGTGAAATCTTTTAATCCACTAAACTTAATGTAGCTAAGACATTAAATGTACTTTCAATTCCCTTATATACTCTCATAATATATATATATATATATATATATATATATATATATATATATAGAATTGAGGAAGTACTATACTCCCTCCGTCCCAAATTATTTGTCGTTTTAGCTTTTGAAATTTATCTCAAATTATTTGACGTTATAGGAATTCAAGGCATATTTTCTCAGATTCTTCCAAATTTACCCCTATTTATTATTTCTTACTAAATGCTCTATTATTTCAAAGTAGGCATTGGAAATATGTATTAAATAAGGATAGATCGGTATTTTTGTTAGTTTCCTTAATCTGCGTGAAAAGTGTTAAAACGACAAATAATTTGGGACGGAGCGAGTATGTAACTGTGATAAGTTGATATTGACCCATCTTTTCTTTTACCCTTCCACTAATTGTGTAAGTTGATAAGTTGAGTGATTAGTTGTCTTGTTACTCTACTCACTGTTGGCATATTAAGATGTGTCCACGCCTTATATGTTAAAAATCTAATATATCTATTAATTTCATTTTTCATATAATGAGGGGATGAGATCATTATACATCATCGGTGGTTATATTAAGAGTTGTCTACGGTGAATATTATATAATTTTTTTATTAACTAGATATATAAGTGTAAAAATAAAATAAAAAATTGCACATATGATTAATATGGTAAGTGACCTTTATAGAACAAATTAAAATAATATACAATTTTATAGGAAGTATAAAAACAGTTGTCTGTGACGAATTCATTAACGATGTATAAAAGGGAACTGTGGGTACAAAAGAAGAAAATGTAAATTATCTAGTCATTATTCTTATCCAATATGAAAGTCATATCTAGGTTTTCCGTTTTCGGCTAGGGCATTAATTGTATATATTTTAAAACCTTTTAGATTATATAAATAAGTTCAAAATGTGTGAGATAGTAGTAGTACATTGTATCCTTACGTATTTGAATGAAATAAACAATGGAGTTTTTAAAGTTATAGTAAAATAATTTCATTTTGATATGATTGGCTTTATAGTAAATGAGTCTAGTATTTTAAGTTTAGATGTTATAGTTAACTCCATCTTTTAGAGTTCTATACCTATACATCATATAAATTGTCCACATTTTGTTAAATAACTTGATGACCTTTAAACAATATAACTTTTTTTTTTCATTTTTGAATGTGACATTCCACGTCAGCAAAAAATGCAAAAATTGGGTGTGACATTTTCTCAAGTGGGGATTGAGGCCAATTTTGTTTTTAATTGGTGAAAAATAAAGAGCTAGTTTGCTAATTTGGAAGGCCGACTAATTAATAAGCTTAAAAAATTAATATTCTAAATTTACAATTTTTGCAATTTATTGTTTAAAAAGATTAAGAGATGCATGGTGACAAGGGACAAGGGACAAGGGAAAAAGGTGGTAGAAAAGCAGCAACAACAATGAATAAAGATATTTAAAAAAACTCGATGCAGGGACGGAGTCAGGATTTGGTAACGAGGGGGGCGAAATATTTTTTGTGGAATATTTATCAAAACTTTGAAATTCGAGAGGGGCGAAATCCGTATTTTTAACTACAAATACATTATATATATATATAGAGTTCTGTCAGAAAATTTGGGGTCCGCCGCCACCGGCGGTCCCCCTCGATGGTCAGGATTGTTATACCAAAATAATCAAATGTAAATAATCAGAATCTGGTCATGAAAAGATTAAAAAAAACAAAAAAGGAACTAATTATAAGAGTGACAACTGCCAACTACCTACGTATACTCATCCTGTCATCCATTTACTCATCAACCACATCAATAATTAGTATAGAAAGCCACTAGATTTCCACTTTGCCTTTGCCTTTTCCTTTTCTATATTTTATTTTATTTTATACTATTATTATTTTGATTAGAGAAATATGAAGAACTCATTTTATTTTTTATATAGTACACTCTTTTCTCTATATAGTTCCAATTTTCTTATCACGTATACAAATGACAATCTCAATAACATGGTAACATATATATGAACTAACTAGTATAGCCCCGTGATATGCATGGAATTTTTTTATCTAAAAAAGTATTAATTTTGTAAAAGAATTGAATAAAACAATTATAAATTAATATATATTAGATTTGTCTATACCATAGACAGTGTGTGCATGATTTTTAAAAATTAATAATTTTTCGAAATGAATGTAAATAGAAGAAAACATTTACACGATAACAAAAAGTGAAATTTTCATGACTATTTTAAATAATAAATAAACACAATTTAACTTTTAGAAGAATAAATCGTTGACTACAATTTTAATTAATAGAGTTGATTCACTAATTTCATGAATAAATATTTCACGTGATATTGATACATGTATCTAGAGATTATTATTATTATTATTATGATGATGATGTTGATGATGATGTAAGAAATGATGGGGTTTAGAAATAGATTTGTATCTTAATTAAGAGCTAAATTACTGTAACTAAATTTTGACAAATGGATGGTTTGATTACATTATTTTTAAGAGGGAAAAGATTGAACCATAATTTGACATGTGTCATTTTTGGTTTCTCATTTAATATATATTAAAGATTAAAGATGTGTCGATAAAAATTATGTAAGATTGAAATACCCTTTGTAATATAGAGACTAATGTCCATCTTCTCACATTTTTATTGCAAATTAATTAGTATGAATGGTTGAATTCAAGAAGCTATCCAATAAATGATTTATAGATGGGTCAAGCGCAACAAGTGAAAATATGTAAAGACAAAAAACTGAACATTATATCCCATCACAATTTGGAAAATAAACACCACTGATTTTAAAGGTCAATTCTCATATATACATCAATCATTGCAAAAACCAAATGAAATTAATTTGGATGGCTTTTGAGAAATCAGGAAACAAAAATAAAAAAAAGGCTTTGAATGAAAGGAACTGAAAATGAGTGTATGTATTAAAAATGTAATGCTATAGAAATAAAATATAGATTAGGAAAGGTGAATGCTTTTAAATTTGCCACGAATACATAAAAACATAAACACATTCAACTATATTTAAAACATGATCAAAATGAAAGTTGAAGAAAACATTTATCCCAAAATTAATCTAGTGGATTGAAGATATTTATGGAAGATGTCCAGTGTTGAAATCTTGACAATGAAATTCTAATAATATTTAATGAAAAATTAATACTCTTGTGAGTTTTTTACGAATTTAATTCTTTGAGATGGATATAATCCACAAATTAAAATATAGTTTGACAGCTTGTAAATTTGAGTCACTGATAGTTAAGAGACTGATTCATCTCACAAAATTATATTCGTGAGACAGTGTAAGTATAAATTTCAATTTATGTTAATAAAATTAAATAGTTTCTACCCTTGTTGGTATATAGTTTTGCAAATAAAGTGAAAAAAGAGAATTAATCAGAAAAACAATGATTATCTATGGAGACTTTAGAATGAAGCTGCACATGACCATGTGGAATATGCCACCATTGACCAATAAATGTAAAAAGAGATTGCAATATCCTACAAATATTACATGATTTCCAATCAATGAAAAGCTATATGAAAACATACACACATATGTACGACCCCAATAATATTTGGATCTTTCAATTTTTCGAATGAATTTAAAGCAAAAGATGCTTATTCATTTTAGTGGAAATCATACTCAGACCAGACACTAACGCGATGTGATGATCAATCCTAAAGCAATATTGCCCTAATTCAATGCTTTAATTTAATTACAACTATTGCAATGAAAAAGACATCATATCTATGGTGGGAATTAATGTACAATCCCAACTTCAATATTATTCCACTTATAATTATAAGTGGTTATTACTTTTCTTCAATTAACTTCATTTTGCAATAAAATGGGATAAATTTCAAGAATGATATATAGCTTAAATTGCGGATACAAAGACAAATTCATGAGTAGCTTTCCATAGACAAAGCAGATAGGATCATACATTGGTTGAATCATGGAAGTAGATATAGTCACTTTCTGATAGCAACATTTCAACCATAACATTTGTTTTCCCAATCCAACATGCTGCTTCTCAGCCATAAAACCTTGGTGATTTAAAGATGTAATGACTACTATGTTTGGCAATGTCGTGATGTGGATATGAGACTAATGAATCCCCATCGAACACCATCAAATTGGACACCTCGACGTTCTTGTCATTCCAATCCATTACAATCTTTGAGCTACTCATGGGGTTCTGAGCAGATGTGATGACTTCATTGTGCTTGATGGCCTCGATCCTCTGAGACGTGTCGTTGAGACTAACCGTTGTTATATCGTGTATGCTTGGCCTCCTCTTGTCTTTGCCCCCTGAGAGCTGTCTTAGGTAGTACTTTTGAGCATGGCTTGCTACTTGTGTTGGTGTTTTTGACAACACAAAGTTTCTTGATATGTTTCTCCAATCCCCCTTTCCATGCTTTTGTAATCCTAATAGAAATCGCCTGCCATTTTTTACCATAATTGAAAATGAATTTTGATCATCACAAACTTTAATTATGTGGGATCACAACCCTCCGGCTATTATGCACTAAAATGACGTCGTTTTTGTGCATAAATAAGAACAACAAAGGATTCTGATCCACTAGTTATAAATACATTCAGTTCTTATAGTTATGTTAAAAAAAAAAAAAAAGGATTACTTGTCGATAAAATCATAATCTTTTCCAAAATTACAGCTAATTTTAACCAAATTTTCAATATTTGTAAAAATAACATAACCTTTTATATATATATATATATATATATATATATATATATATATATATATATATATTTGCAATTTTGACAACAGAAACTTGTTAAAGTTGCAATTATATATATAAGACAATTATTTTACAAATAATATTGAAAAATTTGGTTAAAACTGCGATTTAGGAAAAAAAGTAAAAATTAGTGATTTTTCCGACAATTAACTAAAGCAGAATTGAAGAGAGAACTCATTTACCTGTGTTCTTCTTCTGTCCATGGAACACCTTTCTTTCGTTCTTGATCACAATTTCTGGTTTTCTTTCTAAACACATCGAATCCACGAGGATCTGCTAATTCCAACGTAAACGAAGAAGCCAAGTATCCCGGAATGGGGACCAAACCGGCCTCGATATCACTAACATCTGCAACTAACTCTCTGTACTGATTTATTACATCATAAACAGACTTGCCAGGGATCATGGCTGCAACCTTAAACCATCTGTTGGGAGTTTTCTCATCGAAGATTGCAAGAGCACTTTCAAACAGTTTGTTCTCATCTTTAGTCCATGCTGTGCTTTGGCTCTGATGTATAAGCCAGCTTGAGTTTGATACAAGTGAAGTTGGACACAGTGTTTCCATGCCCTATACTTTGCATTTATTTGATTTCCAAATATATGGATGTTAGATTTAGTTATATCAAGATTGCAATTTTGACACTAATATGATAAGCACTTGAATAAAAAAAGATAGAATCAGAATACTTCTTTTCTCCATAACTTCAAGAATCTATACAAATCACCACTTTTCAGAATCTTTGAAAATATGATCAAATAGAGAAAAATAAACAAAGCCCAGATCAGGATTTATGCCACTTACTTCAAAGTAGCCACAAAGCTGAGGAGAATGATGCTTTCTTGGATAGTTTGTGATGGGGAGGAGAAGAAAAAAGGAAATAAAATGGGAAAAAATTGATTAATCAGTTGTGTTGAGAATCATGGCTGTGGATGAATCCAAAAGAGTGGAGAATTAGAAAGAGAAAAGGAGACATGAAAGCATATATATGAAGATGGGGTTTAACTTATTAGTGTGATTTTGCAGAGTGTGAAAATGGGGGTGTTTGGTTTGTTATATTACAGAGAGAGAGAGAGAGAGAGAGAGAGAGAGAGAGAGAGGGTGTTTGGTGTGGCTGTCAAGTTTTTGGGATTACCAATTAAATTTTCTTTTTGTGTCACCAAACTATTTGCACACAATGTTAAAAAGATTTTGCTGTTTTTGTCATCCTCCTTTTTTATCCATTTTTATACTACAACTTTCACCATAATTTTATTGTTTCTTTGACACCTTTTTTTGATATGCTTTAAGAGGGGATTTTTTTTTTTTTAATTAATTTTGTTAAGCCCGTCTATATATGATATAGTGATCGGCGGTAAAGCATATAGTGGAACTTAAAAATGATTGTCCATTTAAATCTTGGTGGTACTTCAGAAGACATGATTTATCTTGAAGGACAAAATTTGTTTGGAAGTGATGCAACTTACAATGTGAAATGGGATTTGAAGTTCAAAAACTTGTTGATTTGTAAGAATATTGAACAAGAATTGGAATGGAAAATAGAGAAAGAAAAAAACTTTATAAGTTCATCCAAAATTGCCTCAAGAGATTGTAGATAATGCATAAAAAATTAATGAATCTCTTTGTGCAGAAATAATAAAAATTTACGAAAAAGATTTGTCCTAAAAAGACTGACTACAAAATTTGTGTTTTGTTTAGAAGGTTGTCTTCACTTGAAAAGGTGTAAAATAGGAATGCATTTAATTTTTCTGGTCAAAATCAAATCATTACTGTTTTTTGATATTCCATTCATGGGGCAATGGAAGCCATTTTTTTGTTTGCAAGAAGGAAGGGGAGTAAGGTATTATTATATTTATAAAACTATAATTTGATAAAAAATAATAATAAAGAAATAAAATGAGACAAGACACGATACTGTTAATCTCAGCCACTACTTTTAAGAGCAACTATATGAAAATAGACAAGAACTATACTTTTGAACAAGTGGATTAAAATCAATGGGGTATCTTACTGTGGATCTGTGGGGTTTTGAGTTTTATTAACAACCTCAAGGATTTTTTTTTTTTTTTTCCAAAAAATAACATTAAGAACTTCTTAGCTTTAATACATTAGTTAAACCATATGTAGTTTATAAAACTACGTTCATTATCTAAATGATTAGTTGGATTCCCCAATTAATTTCAAAATGTACGTGTTCTATCTTTTATTACAGTTTTTTTTTTTTTTTACCAATACAAAATTCCTTATATTTTTTGCAAATACAAAACATATATATGTTTCTTCATGATATCATCTTATATATAGTGTATTTTGATAAAAGTAAAATAAATAATCAAATATAATTTGAAATGAAAGATCTCGTATGCTAAATGACAACAATGGTAACTGATTAATAGTTAAATTTTGAATTCTGGTATATCACACTATGTTTTGTAAGTGTGTGGGCACCACAATTAAAAACATTGAGATATATGGTATAATATATAAGTTTTACACAAAATATATGAGATCATTTTATATATATAATTTTGTGAGATGAGTTTTGATGTAATTTTCACAAGTTAAATTGTGTCACGCCCAATATTCATTATTTAAAATATCAGAGTTTTCGTTGTGGCGTGCAGCAAAAGAGAAAAGAGAAAAGAGAAACATAAATTTTAAAATTTTACAGAATAACAGGCGATAAAAGATTCAAATAATATTCATAACAGAAGCTTCGAGAACCTTTAAAACTTGTGATTTTACATGTTCAAAACCCTCGGCGTATAGGCGGAAGAAAACATTGAAATCTAAGCAGCTCAAATTTATACAGGATCTATTAACAGAAAAGCGGTTTAACTTTACAAACGGATAACAACATTATTCAGAAAACTAAGATTTGAAAAGAAAAAAGGGCACTTCTTGATACGGCATCCCTCTCTCTACACTTTCCTGTTTTCATCATTTCCTGTAGCGTGAATACACGTGGGGTGAGTGTTTGGAATACACTCGTGGGAATACTTTCTAAATATAACATTTATTAAGCAGTTGAGTTGATCGAATATTTATAAATACAACAATTAGACACAACACGTAGAATGCATAACACATAACATCATAGCTCATATCTGCAAAAAGGTGCGGGTACTCCCCGTCTTACCCTATATATAGGTTTTTATCCCGTTATCATCTTTCATTATGGACCATTGGTCCCTCCGTAGCATGATCTTGGACCTTAGTCCCTTTATAACATAATCATAATATGCATGCATGAACACAGTATTCACAGCACATAATCACAGCACATAGGGTTCAAAAATTCATAGTGTTCAATAAGCATTTCATTAACATTAAGTTCACATGCATGTGTTCGTTCATCATCAATCGTTCATTAAATACAAAAATGTAAACTTTAGAGATTAGAAGTTACCCTCACCTCGTTCGGTAGTGATCCCTCGTGATACTTTGAATCCTAAGTCTTAATATCTTTCCTTAACTTGAAAGCCTACACATGCAACTGAGGGTTCTTAGATTCCTTATTACGTTAATTATGCATAAATTAATATAGAACTCTCTCGAAGAAGGAGCGTTAGAGGAAAGAAAACAAAACGAAACGAAAGCTTTTCGAGGTCATAAGAAGCGTTGAAATGATCATGGAAGCTTAAAACGAGATCATAGGGCTTAAAGGGGTAGATTAGAGTTTTAACGGAAGAAAAACAGGCTTAAACGGAGGAAGAACGAGCTTAAATGGAGTTTTTTAAGAGCTTATGGGCATTTTCGTAAATTTTGGAAATGTTGACTTTGACCCGGTGGTCATTTGTAAAATTAGAAAAGATTTGGGATCTTTATGATATTTTTAAAACCCTTAGGGTTAAAATATAATTTTCGAAAGCATTGGAGGTTAAAATGATATTTTATAAGGTTTAGGGACTAAAACGTAAAATCATTAAAATTCTAGGGTTTGCACCCAAGTCCTTGAACTCTTCAAAATTTGTGGATCGGCCCCTCCTCCTTCCAAACCCTCCGGTCACTGCTCCACCTTTCCCGTCGCCTTCCCTGGCCCGGCTGGCGATAGCCCGTCACCGGCGACACACCACACAACGCCACAATGCACGCCCCTCCCACCCCGAACACCACTTGACTCGGCGCCGCCCCACGCACCCGACAACACACGGCGCCGCCCAACCACCCACGCACACATAGCCACGGTGCCACCACGCACAGCAGCGCCCCCAGCCACACACACACTCAACACGACAGACGACGAGAGAGCATCCGAGAGAGGAGAGGGAGGAGAGAAAATGGGGAGAGAGAGAAAGAGAGAAGAAGAAGGAGAGGGAGAAAGAGTTTTTCCGAGACTTCGTCGGTCAATTTACGACTCGCGATTCCGAGCCCGGATCTGGAATGGGCTCAGCGAGAGCTTCGAAAAGACGTAAGGTTCGGACCGGAATGGGTAGAGGGAGGGCGGCACCGGCAACGTTGTGGATACGGTACGACGGCCAATCGGCTGGAGAGAGAGAGAGAGAGAGTACTCATTTCAAAAAAGTGATCCAAAAATTATCTATTGTGTGTACCCTCTTTTACCTATATATGTGTTTCGATTGGGCCACGAACCCTCTATTGGTCCACCCATGCATATACCAACCTTGGGCTTTAACTTACGATATCGTTAATTATATAATAACCTATGACTCGATTAAATTATAGTTCGATAATTAAATTTTACATTATTTCATTTTTCTGAAACACATAATAAAATCAAATAATTAGAGATTAAATTATTTAATTAATCCAATTATGCATTGTTTTATTTTAGGCGTTACAAATTGTGTATTCTAGAATATGAGGTATAGATTGACTCGTTTTATGAAATTAAATCTGTAAGTTAACATGAGTTTACTCCGAACTTTATTACATTGTTAATAATTTTGTTAATTACATTCTTTGATAAACTAAACTCGGATTCTCCATCCCATTACCTCTTCAGAATATTTTCTAAGTACAATAAAAATTTGCTATGTCTATTTCTTATCAAAGAGCATCTCCCTGCTATTAATTGGTGCTGTTTTTGTACAATTCAAGTGCACGAGTTGGTGCAAACCAAAAATTCATATTGAACAGTTTGCACTAAATTTCAGACCTAAAATTATATTTCTAATTATTTTACTTAATTAATTTTTATTTTTGTCAAATTATAGTTTTATAAATATCTTTATATATATATATATATATATATATATATATATAATTTTGTGCATTTAATATAATTTAATTAATATAATTAACTTAATATATGATACATCATCAACGGTGAACATATTAATCTATACTAACGGTGGGTATACTAGTAGACCTGTATAACTAAATGCATTTTTAATTGACCATGCATGTCCTCTATTTTAACTAATCTCGTTATAATTTTCATATGGGTTCATGTAGTTCTAAATAGTAAATAAATGACGAATTTTCATATTTTAAAATTCTTTATCAGATATAACCGGATATTAATTTCGAATCAGTTGTAATTTATAATTATTGTTATTGCTTTGAATTAATTTTTAAAAAATTAACGGGATACAAAATACTTTTAATATGACTTTAAGGTTAAAACTTATTAAAGTAATCACAAGTTACAAGATTTACGCATTAATCAAATTAAAATTCACTGTTACACAACAGTTTTTTTGATAATTCGGAACTCCTTGTTGAACTTCATAAAAGAATAAAATAAATTTCAGAAATAGGGAAACTAATAGTATTTTAATTTAATCATATAGCAATCATGTTGGAAGCGAATATTTGCAGCTCTCTGCCTAATCCTTCTTCCTGGCCTTAATATTTAAACACAAAAATTTATATGAGACGGTCTCACGAATAATTACCGTGAGACGGAGTCTCATTGTAAGGTATGAGTTGATTCATCATTTAATAAGATGTGTGACACGGTTTTACAAGAAACTCATTGAAATCTATTGCTCAAAAGAGATTGAAATTGAATGACAACAATGGATTGAAAAAGAGACCATTTTCTTTAATTTGATTTTGAACATTTGTTATAATACAAAACTTAAATGAGTATCTTTGAATATAATTCGTGTTACATACAATTCAAATTAATTTTCACAAAGAAATCTACTTTATTTATAAATTACGAGTCAATCTTATAAAATTAAATTCATGATATAATTTTGCAAACAGCTCTGCACTAACCTACTCTTATTTTTATCATGTTGAGAAATTTGGAACATTTTCAATTGATAAGAAAATTGGTGAAATATTGTGGTGGGGTCTTCTAGGCTTTGGTACATAAGAAAGTTGGGGTCAAATCCCAATCATCCTCATTTCTTTTTTAAAAGGTAGAATCATCTATCACTATGTTTAATAAATGAATTGTTCGGGAAATTAAATAAACAAAGTATATTAATAATTGTTCCCTTTTATGGTAAAGAGAATTAATAATTGACAAAACGAAAGTTTGCCTAAATTGCACTTGGACCTTGCCAGCCTTATAAGTGAAAAGTTGTTCAATTTTAGAACTTAGGATCCTTTACTTTATACTTCCGGTTTTAAATAAGTGTAACGTTTTTGTCAAACTTAAAATATAAAAAATAACAAATTTATCCTTAATTAATTCAAAAATTGGAAAGAAAACCAAATTAATTTCATAAAAAATATTATATTAAATTACTAAATTTTAGCTAAGGAATGTTGATAGGGATAATTTGAGAATAAAACTTAATAAGAATGTAAAATGACACTTATTTGAAATAAAATTTAGACTCCAGAACGACACTGATTTTGAAACGGAGGGCTGCATTTTTATTTATCTCTTTTTTTGTTGGGAAAATATTTGAAATTATTATTATACACATGATGAGTATTACTATAATAATATAAAGAGAGAAAAAAATCATATAACAATATTGCTCAGGCAAACGTGGGAAAAGAAAAAGGAAACACCAATTATCAGCACATTTCAATTTTCATAAGGCTATAATTAAAGATGGACCATTTATGTACATGCATCTTTCCTCTTTATCATCATTTGTTCTTTTAAACACCACAACACTCAACAACCCCCCCACCCCCCCGACCCACCCAACCTTTCTTTTATTTACAAATTTCTGAAATTTGAACTAGTCCCTAGCTCCTTCCAAAATATAATATGTACATAATTTAAATAACTATAAAAGATTTTTTTTTTCCTTTGATTTAGGTGGTTTTGACTATAGATGCATTATATTTCTATTTTTCGTTTTAAATTTTTTTTTCTCCAAAAGATAATATATCGAAGGTTATACTAAATGTTTCTATTCAGAAAAAAGAAAACTATATTTTATTATTGTTAGCCCATAATTCTAATATCATTGCATATATCCTGCATGCAATGGCGTGTTATTCGAAGATGATTCTGAAATGATGGGCTCCAAAATATTATAGATTAATTTCAAATTTACTAAAAAAATAAATTTATTACTATGATACTAGAAATTACAAGATGTCAAACATGATGATAAATTTATGGGCAGTTATTTAATATATTAATGGTTCAGGTCCCAAATTATGAATATATTTCAGGTGCTGAAGTGATGATTAACTACACTTCAAACCTTATACATGTAAGTCTAAGGGGGTGTTTTAGAGAAATTCTGACAGCTTTTAATCACCTATTTAAGCTGAAAAAGTAAGGAGCAGGTTGCTTTTGACAGCTTATTTAAGCTGCCAAAATTTCTCTAAAACACCCCCTAAGTATCGTGTGTATAATACATATGGGCTTTTTTTCAATAGTGAAGTGTATATATGTTTTCTGAAGTAGCCAAAACATTGTCTAACAATTTCCTAGTACTGATGAAATTCATAACAATCTTCGATATGTCGTGGACTTATTCCATGGCGCAACTATTGAGAATACAAAAAACAATCTATTGATCACATAACCTAAAGCAATGATGAAATTTCAACTAATTTATTGTTGTTAGTTGTAACAATGCAACTGTTCTAACACACATTATGCAATAGAATCGTTATACTTTTTTTTTTTTGAACTGTGAAGAGAAAGATTCATTCATATGAGTACAAGGGATACTCAACCCTTACAAATGGAATTACATGAATGAATTAAGATGCTTATGAAACAGTTAAGAAATACATTGCAAAGATCACCCAACCATGTGAATAAATTATGCTCCTTTAACACTTGATGCTTCAACGAAATCCAATTCCATAACTTTATTTTTAGTTCATCCGATTGTCTTTGTATGTTGATTGGAGCACCATTAAAGATCACCTCATTCCGCAAATTCCATAAACTCCAAACAGCTCCAATCCAAATTGTTGCACCCATTTTTGTCTTTGCTCCCTTGCCAAGAATTCCGCTAAATTGAAGGAAATTAATATGAACTTCCTGATGCAGCGCAGTTCTGATTCCTAACCAATGGAGAAGAATTTCCCAAAGTTGTCTAGAAACCGAACAACTGAACAAAACATGCACTAGAGATTCTTTTTCAATATTGCAGAGTGGGCATTTATCTTCACTTCCATTGAATTGCATACCTCTTTCCACTAGATTATCTTTGGTTGCCATTCTATTCTTCATCATCCTCCAAACCCAAGTGGTAGTCCTTCTTGGAGCCCAGCTACTCCAGATTGATACTAACTTTTAATACGATATCAATTGTCGAATAGTTTGATTTGGTTTCCATCGCCTCTTTACTAATGCAATCATCCTTTCTACCATAGTCTAATTTATTTTTTCCCAATATTCTAAAGAGTGTTGATTTTAGGAATGAAAATAGGATTTTAGTACATGGGACGAGATTAGATTGCTAATAATAGGGTTAATTTCATTTTTGGTCTTGTATGTATGATCATTTTCATTTTTGGACAACCAAGTATACATTTCAATTTTTTCCAATTTCAATCTAATTTTGATTGGATGGCCGTCGGGAAATCTCACTTGACATCGGCGATTTTGGAAATTTCAACCAAAATTGGACTCAAATCAGAAAAAAAAAAAAAAAAATTAAACATACAATACCAAAATTGGAAAATTAGACCGAAATTAGAAAACATACTTGATTGCCAAAAAATGGAAAGAGTCTTGCATACAGGACCAAAATTGAAATTTAACACTTAATAATATCTAGTGCAAATGTGCAATATGTACCATTTTCTTAGATACTTTTTTTGATGATTTTTTCCCCTTTTTTCCTTCAACTTAATTAGATGATTCATCAACTGAAAATCTGAAAAAAAAAATAATAATAATAACCATGCATGTTTTGGAAGGAAAATAACAAAACAACAACATAAAATGAAACATATTTATAATGAGAAAAAGGTTGAAACAAACATGATATACATAGATTATTCCAAGATGATCAAGAAGCAGCAGCAACTGGTTGAGCAACTTTGAGCCTAGATGATCCATAGAGTGTTTCTTCGAAGCGAATGATCTCGTTTTTGGAGCCATAAGCAACCTGAGTTCTATCATCTAAGTTAATGATCACCTTATCTAGCACTGATTGTTTGCCATCACTGCTAAATCCACCAGCTTTCTCTATCAAGAATCCCAATGGAGCCACTTCAAATAGCAGCCTCAGCTTGGCTTTAGCACTTGGTGATATTACATTTGTAAATATGCCTTTCTCCTTTACTATGATCTATAAACACAATCTCTCTTCATTAGTTTTTGTTGAATTATATAACACTTCTTGTCTTTGAATTTTGAGATAAGAGATGCAATACCTGATTGACATCAGGCACCATTCCTCCAGTGTATCTCAATGTGTATTTCTCGCGTACGTAGTAGTCGATTAGCTGCTCAATCACGACGCTACACTCAGGGTCTTTCACATAGAACAAGCATACAGGGAAAAATGCAAAATTGGTCTCCTAATTACAGAGGTGTGGCGGAAACTAGGCTCTTTCATTTTAATTATCGCATTTGTGTTCCAAAATTTGTCAAAATTTTACATACTACTAATATTTTAGATGGCGTGGTTGACTCAATATGATATGATCTTGACATGACGCTTCATAAGACAAATAACTAGCTGACAAGTTGGTGTAAGTGTCGCTTCTGTGACGTCATATCAAGTTTCGTAGTATGTAGATTTTTTACTAAATCAAGGATTTTTAAATATATAAAAAAAAACGCGAAAATTAAAATGAAAAAGAGAATGACTAATTTTGTCATAAAATTATAATAATGAGACCATTTTGCATTTTCCTTAAAATAAATGGAACTCAAATTAACCTTGGCATAGTCAGGATTGTCAGTTGTAGCTCTCAAGTTTCCAGGGGAAAACATTTTTCCTTCTCCAATTGAAGTTGTGTCTTTCACATGTTGCCATTTTCCTGCAAAACACATACACATTTGCTTTCAAGAAAATTGGTAAAATGTTATGAGAGATTGCTTAATATTTCGAATATTCATGAAACCTTCATCAAGTAGGAGGAATTCATGTGCCCCAGGGACATCCTTGAGTGCAAGAACATAGGTTGTTCGAGGCCCGAAAATCCCCATTGCAGCCGCCACTTGGTCAGCCCCGGTCACCCCGGTCAGCTTGTCTCCGGGCCATACTCCAAATATCGTCCCCACAGTGAAGTTTGTGTCCACAATGCTTGAACCATCAAGTGGATCAAAAGCAACACTGAATCCCCCTGTTCCAACATTTTGCAAATTCATGAGCCTAACAATCTTTTCATTTTCAATCATTTTGATATGTATACCTTGAGATGGTCCTCCCATATCTTGAAGCTCGGGGACCTCCTCCGAGCAAGCATACTTGCATACATGTGAATATTGCAATGCCTATCACATCAACAAATCCAATGCTCACATTTATTTTCTTAAGGCCTCGGAACAATTACAGATCAAGAATGTAATGCTAATGAACTAAGTTAGTCTACTTCCATTAGATTTTCTCACTCTTGCAATTGATAACAACCCTTTCTAACTACAAACCAATTTGACTATTTTTTATTTTTTCAATTTGAAACCTAAACTTTTTTTTTTTTTTTTTTTAGATTGCACCTCAAATTTCACGATTTTTTCAAATTGCAATTCATGGTAATTTTCTAATCACTTGCCAAAATTGACCGAAAGCTTGGATTTTGACAAGAAAAATGGCATGAAAATGGTCCTAGGTTGCAATTTGAAAAAATCGTGAACTTTGAGATGCAATCTGATAATATAAAATGTTTAGATTGCAAATTGAAAAAAGATCATACTTCAAATTGGTTTTTGATATTAAACTCTTATATTTATATATGCATGTCCTAGATTATAAAATGAAGTCTTTATCCTTACTTTAGCCACTCAATAAAGAAGCTAATAGAATGCACAAAATCTTGCAAGGTTTAGACCTCAAATAGAAGCTTATCAGCAAGCATATCAACTGCGAGTTGCTCGTCTCCAAATGAGTTAACGCAGGCCGTGCCTCCACAAGAAGCAGTTCTCACTTTGAAGGAAATAGTTCTCAATGCTTCTCCCATGCTGATCATAAGAGTAATTAGTCCCTTATCTGAGGTTGATTTTGTAAGAAACTCTTCCTGCAAACAAGGAAAACAACACAGCCCTTTATCATGTATTTTACCATAACTATATATACATATATATATATATATATATATATATATATATATATATATATATTCATTCAATCAACTATTGTTAATCATGTTTGCAATCTCAGATAGTGTTTTGATTTACTCACCAGACTATCACCAATCTCACATTTGGTCACAAGGGAATAGCTTTTGGCCTTTGAGACATTGAGTGACGATTTTGGTGCAATACGTAAAGACTCTCCGAAGAGTGAGCTTGCTTTCAAACTCTGCAACGAATTGCTAACACTTTATACATCCTCGATAATTTCAATATCAATATACACTGATCTTTAAGAAGCCACATCATATTTAATTATCTCCAAATTAACTTGCAATAACATAAGTCCAAATTGGCTAATTATTACATAAATGATTTTAGGACAACAAACCTTGGAGTAAGAACTTGGAGAAACGACACGTGGCGGAGCAAGAGCGTTCCAATATTGTTGCGAAGAAACATTAGGAAGAACTGCGCGTCGTGCACAGAATGTGATCCCAGTTTCCATGACTGAATGAAGCAAGAGCTTTTCAAGTTGTTTTTGCTACAATTTAAGAGCTCTTGCAAAAGAGATGGAGTAATGGCAGCTGGGGAATAGAGATAAGCAGCAAACAATGGCTCGCCACGTGGCGTCTGCTCATTAGATTGCATGATAATATGTAAAATTAAATGTGTGGCTCAAATATCTATGCTACAATGTAAGAGATATGGGTGGGAACCTTTTGGTCTTCATCATCAGTTTGTTGTGTTATGCAAATTGGTCTTCAAATGATTTAGATATTTTCCATTTTCTAGGGGAAATTCTAATTAGAGTTCATGGACGCGTAACAGGGTATTCATGAATTATAAAGACAATATTTTATTGTCACTTGTTGTGCTATACAATGATATTTTAATGGACGAAAAATAATGTGGGGGTACTTGGTAATTAAAGGGAATGCATACAGTGATTGAGGTAGTTTTTTAAGTCAACTTTCATATGAGTATGAATAAAAATGCAATGGTTACATAGATGGGTTGTAATTATATAGTCTCAATACTAAAAACAACTTAATAGGGCAATGCAATATAATTTTGTTACGATAATACAGGTTTAAGCAGAGCATACGTTAATCTATTAAGTGTGAATAATGGAAAAGTGTAAATATGTAAAAACAATTAGGACAATTAAATGTTATATATATATATATATATATATATATATATATATATATATATATATATATTAACTTACATAAGATAACTTTTTTTTTCTACGTACACGTAAACCGATCTTTAAGAGCTTTGAGATGAACTCATTTTGAAGCTCTGAAAAGTGGCATATCAAAGTAAATAAAATTAGCAAACAAATAAATAAATTATAAGATTGGTAAAATATATATTTCCTTTTACACAATGAATCCAATCGTTCCATAATCAAAACGACAAAACCTAGCTAATCTCCATTAGAAAAGGGAAAAACACACACTTCAAAATGGAATAAATTAGAATTCATGTTCCATCCAAAAAAAATCACATTATGGGATCATCTTATAAATCTTGATCCATGAGATGGAGTCTCACTTAAAAAATTTGGATGTACGTGGATGATCCACTTTGACTTAGTAATGAAATCTAATGAATTAATTTGTTGGGGTTTCATCTCAGATCAATTTCATCCAAAAAAATCAAAATAATAATTATAATAATAAACAAAAACAAAACAAATATACAGGATGTGCATTGTCTGTTTTTAGATGTGTTTTTAGGAGAAAAATTAATATTTTAATAATCAAAAATAATTTTTGTGTTTTAGCAAATGTTAAATATTTTCCTGCATTAATATTATTAGAGGAGAGAGAATGAGTGAAGATATGTGCAGGTAGAATAAGTCTCTTGTGAGACCGTCTCACTAAATTTTAATACATTGTGTGAGACGGATCAACTCACAACTCAATTACCCACCACTCAAATCCTACAATTCACATGTTATTTGTGGTGATGGGGCTCCGTCTCACGGAAACTATCCGTTAGACCGTCTCGCATGAGTTTTTGTGTAAAAAGTATTATTTCCATTGTTTTTCTTCGTCTTTCCTTAATATATTTTTAATCCACTAAAATAGGCAAATGCTCCAAGGACCTCTCAACAAATTATTCTCTCTTTATAAAATTGAGATGAGAGTCAAATTCTTTGTATCCCTATTTTTATAGATTGATAGATGATGACAATCTGAATCCTTCAAAATTAGGTCTTTTTTATTCTATCAACTTTAATTTATACTATTTTACCTCTTAAATTCACCCAAAAATACATATGTGGTATTGTGGTAGTAGAGTACTCACACAATGCAATTCAATCCAATCCAACCCAACTCGTCCAAAGATTAGATTGAGTTGAATTGAATTATATTTGATCAATGTTTTGATATATAGTCAATTCCAATCATATCCAAAAAAATAATTAATAATTAACTATATATTGTACATACTAAAAAAAGCACGTCTCGTGACCCCACTAGGCCTAGATCCATTTTGGTCAACTATTGAAAAATCCATTTGAATACTAATTTTGGATTGTTGGTAATCAGATTCAAATTGTCAACTTTAATCATGATCTCTGTACTTTTCAGGTTTGATCATTTTGTATACTCACATTGTTGCATATTGTTATTTAGAAATGATAACAAAATCGATTAAGAGTATCATTAACACGAACAACCGACCAAATATGTATTGGGGATATTGCTAGGGTCTAAGACGTTACAATTTGATCTTTTTCTAAATAATTTGTTCTTTAATAATATCAATTCAATGGTACTTTAAAACATTAATATTGAATAACTGTTAAAACTTGAAGATCTTGATGACTACAAATCATTTTATTTGGGCATCTGCATTGGATAATGATATTGTTATATTAATATATTAAAATAATATAATAAAAAGATTAAAAATATGAAAGAAAAGAAAGAAAGCTGCACTCATCCTCACTCCTTACTCATTCTCTCTCTTCATGATAAATGCTAAGAATGTTTCTACATTGTAATTTGCACCTCTACAATAACACAGTTACTAATAGGGTTCACAAATCTACGGTACCATAATATATATAGTTATGAACAAGTTTTCCATCTTAGATAAAAAAATGACAAAAATGCCATATTTTTTTACGGATCTTAAGTTGATTTGATTGAAATACTATTTGGGTTAACTAACAATCAAATCTCATTAATGAAATAAGATTAAAAAAATACTTGCATGAATTCAGATTTAAATGGCTAGTACTATTAAACGAAATTATATTAAACAAGAGACATTATTAAATGAATTTGTTACACAAGAGACATTATATGCATTTAAACGAATTTGACTTTCAAACGAATTTGACTTATTAAACGAATTTTTCACAGAAGAATCATTATATGCATTAAACGAATTTCAACTTGAGAGTGTTAAACCACACTATTAAACGAAAATGTTTCACGTTTGACTTATTAAATGAAATTCAGTTTTTCGTTTAATAGTGTATCTTCCAATTTCGTTTAATAGGTGGTTTTCGTTTAATAGTTCATGAGCTGATTTTCGTTTAATAGTTCATGTAGCTTCCAATTTCGTTTAATAGTTCATGTAGCTCCAATTTCGTTTAATAGCATGCTCCAATTTTGTTTAATAGTACACTATTCCAATTAAGTTAATTTCAAACGAAATAGTGTATATTCCAAACGAAGTTCACAAGCTGAGTTTGATATTGCTGCCAATTTCGTTTGATAGTCCTTGGCTTAGAATCTTTGAACCCTACAATTACAAACAAGCGACGTTTAAGCTCATGAACCTTGCCTTTTCCATTTTTTCGTTTAAGCACAACATTACACCAATACTCTTCTTCTTCTTTGTTGAACTGCAAGCTACCATTTAATTTGAGGGTGGGGGGTTTGAAATTCGTGGAAACAAGGAGGAAATTTTCGTGGATTTGCTTGTTTTCGTGGATTTGCTAAGACGAAGAAATTGGGGAAATTTTCGTGGAATCGGACAGATTTTCGACGAAGAAGAAGAACAATCCATGGAGAACCAGGTTAATTTCCTAAATTCATGAATTTCGTTGAAGCATGTTTCATTTTGTCGAAATTTGGGGGTGTTTCGTTTAGCATGTTTCGTATATTGATAAATCTTCTTCTTCGTGTAATTAAGTTTGATTTAAATGAAAATGTGTGTTTGTGGAATGTGACATTAATTAACCTCGATAAATTTGTAATGATAAATTAGAATTCATATCCAAATATTTGTAGTCGGAAAAATATTAAGAAGAAAAATTAAAACCTAACTTTATCATATTAAGTATCTAGAGGTGGGAATAATGTACTCCAACAAGTAATATTTGGAATTTATAACTTAAGTAGTATTTCAAATCGTATCAATAGACCAATAATCTGAACACTTTTAGTTAATAAAATAAAAAAATAAATAAGATTCTCCTGTATATTATAAAGTAACAAACATTGTGTAAATAAGGATTAATTGTCCTAAATCCTCGTGGATATCCAATGTTTTGCATTTTACCCACCAAATTTTCTTTTCTTGCACATAATTCATCAAATTATATAAATTGTTGAACTTTGTGTTACTAATTCTAACAACTCCGAAATACCCCTAAAACATAAAATTGTTGAACTCTGCATTATTAATTCTAAAATTTCCGAAATACCCTTGAAACATATATTTGATTGGAATTATTTAAACTAAAATTATAAAAATCTTTTTTTAATTTCATATTTATCCAAGTATTTAATTACAATTGTAAAAGATTTAAAACTAAATTATGTTTTCAAATATTAAAATCAAATTTATTGTTTTATATATTTTATTTATTTATTGAATTATTGATGTCATTTAGTCATTTAGTAATTTACAATTCTTGTACACATTTTAGTTGGATCGTGTATGGGTGCGAAGAGATCTTCAGGATCGGTCGTCTTATATTAACGAATACACACGTCTTAGCATATTGGACGATATAAGAGTAGAGTTTAGCCATATTGGTATGGAGTGCATGAGGCAATTTAGACGAACTTGTTTCGGGCATTTTATTTTGTGGTTCACTGGTAACGACTCGTGCAAAGTCTTTCTCCATTTATTAATGCCTCGTAAGGTTTCTCGGATTAACGGCGATGAGGAGTACGAGAGATGGTTTCGCATCGGGCCTGACCATTTTTGTCGGTTCTCGAGGAGGGAGTTCGTTCTCCTCACGGGTCTGCGTTTTGATGACTCAGAATTCGATCCCCATTGCCGACAGAAACCACCTGAAGGTGGATTATACGAGAGAGTGGTTGCTGGACATGCATCTTTGACAGTTTTGCATATTCGTTACCGATTTGTGAATGGGGAGTGGTGTCATAGTATGGATGATGTAATTAAGATTGCTAAAATTCTCATCCTCTATTGTATTGTACTAGGGGTCGACGTCGGAAAGACCAAAGTAGATAAGTGGGTTTGGGTTTTAGTGGAGCAGGATGACCTCTAGGAGAGCTTCCCATGGGGGAAGTTCTCCTACCTCAACTTGTTGCGACATATGGATAAGTACCCCCACCACTATGCCCCTTTTGGGTGTCCGACCACCCACTTTCCACTTTTACGGTTTCACAGTTGCTCTACTGGTGAGTATTTTTTAATTAATATAGATCCAGCGTGTATTAACTTATTTGTAATCTTGAATACTAACATTATAACTTCATTGTCTAGATATGGTCTTACAAGGCCATTCCTGTGACTCGCACAGAGGTCGCTCGTCCAATTGTGGATGTCCCACAATGATTAACTAGATGTTTGTGTTGGTCTACTAAGAGGGCCATAAATGATATCACGAGACTACTTGCTTAACAGGTATGAAATTTTCCTTTTTTTGTTTCAATATAGTTATTTGTGATTTTAGGCGAATTAATGAAATGATTTCGGTATTATATCCTTACAAAGTGAAGTGAATTAAGAAATCATTTACTGAAATTATTATAATATTATTCGTTGTAGGTCCTCGATGCATATCTATTGGTTCTACAAAGCGTTCCAAGAGTGTTTAATGCCAGAGTTGATCAGCGTTTGGAGGACCAAATCCAAATAGTTGACTGCATGTTTAATGTAAGTTGAATTTGTATCAAATATAACTGTATTTCACTAAGGTTTGTTCAAATGAGTTTTAACCAAATTGTTCATGCAGGAAATTTGCAATGATATTTGGAACAGAAAGCATGCGAACGATCCACCAGATGCAATTTATCGCGAAGAATTTCCCGAGAGGTTTGATCCCTCGGATTTGGATCGACTTGTCCCCTATATAAACAGTGACAGGCCAAATTGGCTTAAAATCAAACCGTGGAAAGACATCCGAAGGGTACATCATTAAAAGATATTCTACGACATATGTGTTCATCATTTACAGTTTGCTATGTTCATCAATTTTTGTCATCTATGTAATTATTGGTTTTTCTCATTCTGAATTTGGATCATCATTGGGTGGCTGCAGAGCTCTACATCGGCAAGATGACATTGACAATATTCGACAGTTTACGACACGAGTGGACTCCAGAGGTGGAACAACTTAGGTATCGACAGACCCTACCCATTAGGAGGATAATACCTCGTTTGTTAGAGTACACTGATTACTATGCCCAGTTAGACCGTCATCAATTCAGACCAGCAATGCTTGCTCTCCAATCTGCGCCGACAGAGCTATGCTATCGGTAGGACGAGCCGACTAACTATGGAGTTTACGCACTAAAGGCGATTGAGAGTTGTCTAAGCTGCATGTTTCCCAGACCCGATATAACGGATGGTATTTTTGAAATGAGACGAATGGTTGCTTTTTCGTTGTATAAGTTCTCAAAAGATTTTGAGACTGTTGCTATTGATGATTTAGACCACTGATTATGTATTGTTCGAAACTTCATTTATGAACATGCATATTTTGATATTGTAATAGACTAAGGGACTAAATTTGCGAGTTGTGTGTATATTTATTTTAATATGTTAAAGTCTTCTACAAGAACTCAACTCCAATTTGAAAAAATAGAGTTGTGTTCAATATTAAACGAATTTGAAATGTATAAACATTAAACAAAAATTAAACCAAAATTGTTTAGCAAAAACAATGAGCATTTGCGAACACATTAAACGAAAATGTGCGTATGTGTGTAATTTGAAATTTTAATCGAAAATTTGGTTAGCAAAAACAATGAACATCATGCTTTATATTATAATAATAAACGAAAATGTGTATATTATTCCTAGCACTATTAAACGAATTTGCACATTAAACGAAATCCAAAAAGCATACACCATTAGTCTATTAAAATATTAAAATAAATGATATACACATTTGTTAGATGAATCCATTCAACAAACTTATAATAGACACATAATTCATCCTCTGTCATACGAATATTAAGATATACCGAAATCTATCGTATATCAAACTGTAAATATCATATTTTTAATTTATTAGGGGAATATATATTATTAATTAATATTATCATCTTCAGTATCATAGTATATACCGAAAATATTTAATATCATATTGATACCGTATCAAAAAAAATTCTATACAAAAAAATTCAATACCCTTGATACTTTCCAACATGATAGGTGAGGTATACCGAATTTTTTTGTAGATTATTAAATATAAAATGCCCCAAATAATACAGGTGGTGATTTTGAGGGAACCATGTCATTTATTATGAGTAAAAAAAGATGTCAATTACTGAGATCCATTTATTGAGATCAAGATGGGCTAGTTTGGAACGGCCCAACACAGCCCATCAAGACTGATTGGGCCAACGAATTGATATAAGCCCGACATTCTGAATTGATGACACCTCTAATTAACTGGATCCATCGCCATCCATGTCGATGTGAGATGTCCTATATGGTGTAGCATGCCACGTGTTCCTCTAGTATGACAAAGAATATTCTGTTGGACCCATTATGACCATTCTACCCCTCTCATTTCACTATGCTCCATTTTCACCGCATGACTGAAAATGGCTGCTCAATAATGGATGCAGCCAATCATATCTGTACAGCCAACAATGCCAAAATTGCTCCATCTTTTACATTTCCATAGACTTTCAACTCTTCTTCCTAACTTCTCTATCAGGTATATATATTCAGTTTGCAATTTTCGATTTATTCGCTTTTTTTTTTGCTTCAATTCTGCGCCTGATTTCTGAAACTGTTTGAAACTTTTTTATATGATTTTGAAGAATCAAGGAAGTAATTGACTCTTGAGATTTCTGCAACTGATAAGCTATTAGGGTCGCGCATGCTTCTGTTTGTTGGCAGCTTTAAGCTGGGTAGTGATCCTGGTAAGAGGCATCAGATATCAGTGGATGGATAGGTTGATTTTGAGGTATATGATATATCTGCTAAATATCTAATTGTATTTTATGATTTTCTTCTTCTATTTCATGTGTTGTTATTTCTTAGTTTTCTTAAGTATTTGCAGAAAAGCTTTAGATGCTGAGGGTGTTTGACCATGTATATTTTGAACATCTTGGAAGGTCTTGGATCTTATAAGATATTTTTTAGAGCTTATTGGATGTTGGATCTTATTTTGAGAATAAGTTATTGAGTGTTGGGATAAAATGAAATTAGGGATGCCTTTGGTTTGTTTCTGGCAGTTGGGGAATTTTTTATTTTGATCTGCCAAACAATCTATTCTCCAGAAAGCATTTGTTTCTGAAAACATATTTCTGTTTCCCAGAAATAAAATAAGAATCATTGTACCTTAATCTCATTATATTATTCTCTTTATATACTTTCATCGATATATATAAAATTATTTTACAAGAAATTGAGAAATATCTCTCCAGAAGACTGACCAAATGTTGCTGCTATACCGAATTGCTTTCCGAGATCAATTTCCACAAAAAAATAGCCAAATCAACTTTTCATGAGATATTCCATATTCAGTTTGTTGCTAAAATGCAGAATGTTTGTGAGAAGTTTGTCTGATTTTCTTTTTATTTCTGATGCAGATGAACCATGTATTCTGGTGAAGAAAATAAATTTGTTGTTTGACATTGTATACTTGATACACAACTTGCAGCATAACAATCATAAAGAATGTCTACCTATGGACACGAAATGGAGCGGGAATACTCTGCTCAGACTATTTTAGCTGGAGATGGTTCAGGTGTTTATCTTTTCCATCTTTCTTTTAGTAGTCTGCCTATTACAAATAACATTTCATTTTGTAATCAATAGCTAATCATATTCTGAAGTTTTGTATGAGCAATGGGTTGATCTTAGTAAGCTTTCTATTATGAAATGTGACTGTAAAATTGAGTTTTGCAAACATAAGGTCGCAGGATTAATATTCAACTTTGAAGTATTGAATCAGATTGAAGCTCCTTTAAAATTTGTGTCTGACTATCAAAATTTGTCGTTCAACACAAAAATGCACAAGAAAGCTCACATATTTGTATGGCATCTTAGTGCCACTAAGTAGATGTACACAATATTGATGCTTTATATAGTAACTTCTAAGATTTTTACATTCATGATTTTCTGATTGTTACCCTTGGGTTGTCACAGAAATGGGAAGCCGTTACACTGCTGAGACAGGAATTTACATGTCATCTTTTTCCGCTACAATCTTTATTTCGGGCCTTGTTACTGCTGGGATATCAATATTGTCCTTACTGGTTGCGTTGACAGTGATGTTAAATTCCTGTGAAAGTAGAAGTTCTGGAGTTCTTGAGAAGTACATACATACACACAGTTATTGCCGTAATTTTGCCCTCCATGCGGAGCTGAATAGCTTAGGTGCAGACCTTTTTCCTTCAATTTGTGAGGGTATTAATATACAGTATGTCAAAGAAGGCCAATACGAAAAAGACTTGAATATTACAGTTACCATTGCTGAGGAGTTCTTTAGCAGCATTAGACCACAAAATGATGGTCGTGATGCTGTGTTGATGGATGCAGATGACTTCTTTACGTCAGAAAGTATGTTTGCTAATCAGTTGATATATGGGTAATTCCTTCCATCTTAGCATGCTGGTAGAGCCTGTGTTGTTAATGTCATCATTATTTCATTAGTCAATGTAGCTTCTGTTTTATGGATGACTGTAAATAGTAGCTGACCAAATAAAATGCTGAGAATGAAATTACTATTTTCAGCTTAAACTTCAAATTTTCTCTAATCATGAATTCTGAAAATGCTTTGGCTGCATGTATCAGCAGGTGAACTAACATTGCTTTCTAAATTTATTCCACTCATAATTAACATATTTTTTTATGAAAACACTGTGGCTGTGCTCATTTATCTATTTGTCTATAAAGTTCTTGCCCCATATCTGTTTTTCAACTCAATAGTATTTCAATACACGCACCACCTCTCTTCGATAAAAAAAGACATAAAAAACGGACTATTTAGAGGAACTCTTCCCTTGTTAATGTGGCATGTGATGAGCTTCACAGAGCCCTCTCTTTGAATTCATATATACTAATTTGTGAGTGTTGTCTCACTTTAGAATGCAACATTGCAGGTGTTCCCAATCTTGTGGATATTCTAACTCTTTCTTGTGTCATGTCCATGAGAAGGACAATAACATGTCAACATTAGCCATTGGCCAGTATGGCTATACATGATTTGCTAACATTATTTGGTAAAATTAGGATTTTATAGCTGCTGGGACACCATGCTCTATGGAATTTACAACTGCTGATCGTTTTTGACACTGAATGATGTAGTTCACTGGTGTTATGACTTAGTAAGTGTGAATATGAACATGTCTACAGATTCAAGGGGTTTAAGAAAAGTTGCTGATTGAGCTATACAAATAAAATATGGCTTAGGAGAATCAAGAGCGTGATACATTTATTTGAGTCTATGCTAGATAAATATATTATTGCTGGAAAAATCAACTAAAATGTATCCCTTTGATATGCAGGATGAACAAAGATGCCTTGCATGACAGCAATCAAGATGCAAATTATTTAAGGCACGATTTTACCCTTAAGTTGTACCTAAAACTTCAGGCCAGTCAGTGGCCGTTGATTTTGTTATCAAGGAAGCCTGAAAAACTGCGAAACACTATTGTAGAGTACCTTATATCTGTGGGATGTCATGGTTGGTCTTCACTTTTCATGAGGTAATTGCTTCTTACTTCTCCATGAGAATCTTAAATTACATGACCTGCAACTGACACTTTATCTTGTTCAATCCTTAATTCATTGGTAATATTTGTATCAGCGTTTTCTTCTTTGAATATTGTCGTTATTTAGTAACTATATATTAAGTCATGTACATCAAGTAGGTGCAAGAACGTGCTCTGGGGTTCAAACAGAGAAGTCTGAAGAAATCACTTTATGAAAGGTTTTTTCGCAAATACCAAATTTTAAATATAGGAGTAATTACACAGGCACCCTTATTTGATAGTTATGTTGAGAGTGCCTTCTCAGTTCTCAGTAGTTGTCAGCGCCCTAAACAAAGTGAAAAAGAAATATAACACTTACTTCTCCACTGAGCAGGCAACAAATGAAATAGCTCACTCAAAACTTAAGTGTTGACAATCTTGCTCCCTTGCCTTAACTTTTCAAAGTTAGAGAGCAGCTGCCTTATCTACCTAAACCATGTGATTCAGTAAAACTTCTTTAGAGGGCATCTGAATTGAAGGGTTTCCTTTGTCCTAAATATTTAAAAAATATGGAGAAAAGGTTTGATATAAATATATTGCATTATGCATATACGGTATAAAATATTTTTAGTATGTACATGAAGGACTTAATCCTGCTGTAAGGCGGTTTGTCATTGTGCCACAGTAAACTGCTGGTGCTAGACTGATCTGACTGCAGATTGTTGATACTCTGTGATTATCTCCTAGGAGAAACATGACTCTGAAACCATTTGGTACTAGAGCTGATCAATACAAACTTAAAACATATGGAAACCATGTTAAACTTCATATGGTTTGGCACTTAGTGAATGAATTAACTTATATAGGGCATAGAAAGATGAACTAGATTAATTTTAAAGTATTGGATAGATATCGAATTATGAAAAAATAAGTATGGTATTGAGAAGATGAGTCTGCAAATGGAAATATGATACAAGATATTGCATGAAAATGTTTAAAGCTTTTCTACTAGAGAAGTCTGTCTTTCTCCATGAGCCTTTTATAAAGATTGGTAAAGATCTTCTGGTAATTATGCAGACTTAAAATTTGGAATTGTAATTAAAATCATCTTGTCCTTGAATTTGCACCTGTTTTGAATAAAATGGTGTCAGTGGATCTGCCAGAATGGAAGTTATGGGTGGTCCTATATTCCTATCTTCCTTGCTACTCTATAGATGTTATTTCTTTGCATTTTTTTTTCTAAGGTAAATTTTGTCTGTAAAGATTTGTTGTTTAAATTCAGTCAATTTTTGCAATGATTTGGGTCTTAAAATTCTGCAGGCAGAAAACAATTTCAATAAAGAACTACCCTTTAATTTCATGTTGACTACAATGTGTTTCCCATCAATTACTTCTAAAGTGATACCACAAGATGATTATATATCAGATTTTGCTAGTCAAAGGATTTGCCAAGGTATACCATAGTATCTCTATTTGATTTTTAATATGGTGGATACATTTTTGCTCCAAGCTTTTAACCACCTCATGTCAAGAGATGCATAGGTTTTTTTCAGAGTTAACCTGGTTTCTCAAAACCCAATCACAAATCCAAACTAAAACCACTGATATCAAGACAGTCATCTCATCCTTGGGAAGTTATATGTCGTGTAAAGCCAGATCAGTTACCAGTAAGAGCAATTTGAATTTCTATTCAGCACGTCGAAAATAGTCCAATATTCTCATATTCTGCTTTTGATGATTTGCTCTCTAAAATCTCTTTTTTTTTTTTTGGTTAAATGTCTAAATTGTATACCTTATCCTGTTGTACATCTGGTTTTTTTGCTGTTGCAGGATGGATGATGAAATGCAAATGGACTATGAAGAATATTTATCGAGACAAAGAACAATGCTGCAAAGAGAGGGCTTTCGAATCAAAGCTGTGATTAGCAGCCAGATGAGTTTTTTAAGGGGGGCTTGTTTAGGAGATCGCATTTTCAAACTTCCATACCCTATGTTCAGATATAACATCGAAGATGGTGGTGAAAATCTGAAGAGTGAATGATTGTAATGCCTTTCTTTCAGATGAATTATGGCTAGTATTTATCTTCTTGTGCATATTGTGTCCCTTATTATTATTTTTTTTCTCCACAAATGTGTGTACATAGAAACATATATAGTATTTATTTGCAAATGAGTATACATATGATTGTTTTAGTGTTATTTTCGATATTCTATTATTTGGTCGATTAATCAGAATATAATAAAAATTAATTGAGGTATATATTCAAGTAGGGGTGTAGACGAGCGAGTACTATCAGTCTTGTGTTTGATTCGAAGTTGATTGAGCTTATTTTTTAACGCTCTAGCTCAACTCGACAAATAAGCTCAAGCTCGGTACCTAAAAAAATATTTATAAAATATTGAAATTTGAAATTTTAATGTAAAATATTAATTATTAAGAATAAAATTGTAAATTTAACATATGTTCGGTTATGTTCGACTACACTCACAAGTTTGTCAAGATCGAAACCTACTCGAGTAGCTTGAGCTCAACTCAATTATTTTTAAGTCGAATTCGATTTTTCAAGTCGATCCCAAATAGCTTACGAGTTGTATTATCTCATTTACACCCCTATATTCAAGCATGAAAGTTCCTAAACAAAATCCATATATACCAACTGATAGGGATATTGTTTATCAGCGTAGGAAAGGAAGAGTCATGGTTGAGGAACTGGAACTCATGGGAGAGTAAGAGTCATTCAAGGAGAAAATAGGGATATTGTTTATCAGCGTAGGAAAGGAAGAGTCATGGTTGAGGAACTGGAACTCATGGGAGAGTAAGAGTCATTCAAGGAGAAATTATGAGAATTTAAGAGTTGGTCAATGAGTTATTAATTATGTGCCTAGTTATCTTAATTCCAGTCAAGTCATTTAGTTCCAGTCATTAGTATTGTTTTGGATATAAGTGTTTTGAAATCCTTAGTTAGGATCATCTTGGATCATTGAACTTTATCAGCCTTTGGCTTGGGCGGGAGGTTTCCCGATTATCATTGTTTCAGATTACCTATTAATCAAATCTTCTTGTGGGTTATTGTTCTGCAACTCCTTTGTCTCTAACACCAACACACGAAGCAACACAATACATCATTCATTAAACTTTCTCAAAGCAAGGATGATATTTCCAGAAGCCTAAAACAAGGATATTTCATAGCATTTTTCAACTAGAAAAATTCTCCTATTCTTCCCTACTTGGGAGTATTCGAAAAGGCAAATATCAACCAACAGAAAAAGTCAGCATTGTTTTCTTCTCGTTTGGTTATTTTAGCAACAAACTTCCATGGCGTACTACAAGCTGGATTCCTGTAAAGAATGCGCCATCTTAAATCCATTTGAACCTGTAATCTTGCACACCAAAAGTTCTTTTCCCCCACTCTTTTGGAATTGGTATACTGTTAGATTACCACAGAAAAAATATGGGAAGTTGGGAAGGTAGAAGCACCATCTAAGCCAATCACTGTAAGATACAAAGTGCCTCTGTTTCTTGGAGGAAACATCTTCTTAACCATGCCCTTCACCTTCAAAGAACCTGCAGAAATTAAATGGGGGCAGATAACACATGTCAAGAAAGTATCAACTTCCAAAGTAGTAACACGAAAAACAGTTCTTTGCAACATATGCCTCCAAAATCTGGAGATTAGAGATTTTAGGCCATAACATATTAGTTGAGCTAAGGTACCATGGAATTGGTATTAAACTTTCATAATGATGTGGTCTTAAAGAGTGAAGTATATCATGATTGAAACTCTGATAAGTATACCAGATCATTCCTTTTTCCTAATTTATCACTAAGGGAGTAAAGGGAATGCAGTATTACCAAAATGGATGATCTCCTTTAACTTAAGGATGGCAGCAGAGCTTTTAAGTTTTCATCATCCTTATACTTCAGCCAAGTTGCATCAAACTGAGGTCTTTTGGACCTAATTCAACCGAAGAATAAAGATGTTGAAGTCAATTTTATAGTCAAAAATAAGATAACAGGGACCTGAAACAAATTTTGGGCATTAACATGCTCTGATGAGTAGACATTACACACAGAGTTGTACTTACGCCTGGATCAGGTTTAGTATTTGAAGAATACGTGATCTAATATCTTCACGAGCAACTTTTAATGCTGCATCCTTATATAGAGTTACAAGTTCATCCACCAACCTGAGAGCCATTAAATCATTAACTTGAACACAACAGGAAACTAAAATACTATACTAAGTGTGGCACAGACCATGTCTAGCCATCTGAGGAAAGGTCAAGATTATATATATATATATATAGTATATTTAAGGAACCAGAAAAAATTAGTTGTTAACTTAAAGTAGTATTATTTGATGAAAGCAAGTAAAACAAAAACTTTCCATTTTTTATCGCATTCTAAATTGATTTTATTGCTCAATTTTATCTACCAATGATGTGTTTTGTGACAAAAAAACACAAGTATTGTGCGACGGATTGACTGGGAGAAAGATTTTATCAGTGATGAAGCTGGATGTCAACCAATGGGGTTAGAAAAACATGATTACAAAGGAAGAAAGGCCTGAATTTTTTTCTTTCAGAAAAGAAGTTTTGGGAAAGAATGAAAGTGAATAGCAATGTAGAAACACTGTTGATCAGTTAGTTTAAGAGAGTTCAGAATTTTTTTCTTAAGTTGCAAATATGTAAAGTCTCAACTGTGTCTGAGAATGCGTCAAACAAGCCATCAACTGTCTCGAATACTGTATCGAAAATTTCTTTGCTCCTCAAATTAGTAAAGTAGCAAAATGCATGTGAAAAACATTTTGGCACCATGGGTTCATGTTAGTATGATTGTCGGAGTCCGATGCATGTGCATGCCCATTTTTTATGCATATAAGAATGATTTTCAGAGTATGGAGCGTGAGCACCATAAGAAATTAATGAGTGTTGAAGTTCCTAAACTAAAGAAGTTGCTCTATGCATCACCTGTCAATATTCCAAAATACAATTTTAATCAATAATTACATGATACACATTTCACATTACCAGATATATTGTCAAACATTTTGAGGGAATCCCATATAATCAACTTTCTGTAAGACATAAGACTTCCATCCGTTTGTTGTAAAAAAATATCACTGATATGTATAGATGTTCATAATAGTTTACCTATCAATGTATGGAGAATTCCTCATCCATGTGAGTCTTACAACAGTTGCTATTCGTTCCAGAACCTGAAGTATTATTGGAGGAACAATGAAAATTTTAACTTTACAGAGGAAAATATTTATTTATAACTAACAGAAGAATAAGCGAGATGCGGAACTCAGAGTTACCCAACATATGAGAAGTAGAATAAATTCAATGCCATGGCAATATATTAGTGGAGTTTAATTGAGCTAGGAGTGTGAGATTGCTAGCATGTTAGTCACCATGCAGTAAGCAAATCATTATATAAAAATATGCATCAATTTTGTAATATAGATGTCCTTTGAGAAAATACATTTCTCTAGCATTTAAAAGAAAAAAATATACCAGTGAAACAGTCTCATCATCATCAGCATGCATCCATTTAAAGAAAAGTGGAAAAAGACGTCTGAAATGGGCAAGTAGTATGAGACCAAGACCATTGAACAGAAGCTCACAGTGTGTTAGCCATGCAACACGCCGCTGCTTGTTTTTTGGTTGCCTTTCTAAATTGCTTAACATTTCACTGAGCAGCCTCTCATACCTATATAAATACCAATGTCAATGAACAAGCAACAAGCATAACCGAGTGCTCATAGCAGATGAAGATTTTAAAACTTACAAGATGTCGACTAAGAATTTATGCTTCCAAGGTATATATTCGAATAAGCATATTAACTTTTACCAATTTATCCAACTAAGTAAAAATATGATAAGAAAATAGGGTCAAATGGTTCATGAACCTTTTGACGAATACCAGTAAGGCAACAAAAATTAAAATTGTTATAAGAGTAACAGAAACTAGGGCCAAAAGGTTCGCGTGATGTATCGATGGTTATTAGTAATGCAAAAAAGTTATGTTGAGTGATAGAAACTAGGGTGAATAAGTTCTTACTATTTTTCGTTGGTTAACAGTAAAGCAAAATATTCATGTCTAGAGTAAGCCAGTAAGACTATGACTGATGATTAGACAATTAGTTAAGCTAAGCTACACAACATAAAGTTGAGCTATGATCCAATTAGCTATCCTTAAGTTATTTTATGTGGTTCAAAACTTGCAACTAACATGAGAATATGTTAACTTTCCCCATATTTTCAAAGTTTACTATTGATCACTCTCAAGAATATTTTAAAAATATAATGTACTAGTCTTCTTGTGTGCAAAGTCCATCCGAACAATCCTTCAATTAGATATAATTGAGGACATAAAATCCATATAAAATCAATACCATGAACTCCGAGGATTACTTTGCTGAGTTAAAGTGACAAAAAGCACCGACATCTCCACCACAGAGTGCCATAAGTCATCATCAGAGGCGATATTTTGGCAGCAAGCATCAAGAATTGCATCTGCAAATCCACCAATATCTGCAGCATTTGCATTTTTTGCAAGATGTATAAAGCTTATCATGCCTTGGCCCTGAACAGAGATACTAGAAAAGTTCAGTTTCCAATGTGATGAAATTATTCACAAGTTCTCTTTCTAATGTACAGTGCTGTTAGAACTTAGAAAGCTATCAAGACTACAGAAGTCCACAAAGAAGCTTCAAAAAATTACAATATGTGAACTTTTCTTTTGCCGTAGAACTGGGAATTCCACTATTTACCGTTCTTTCCACTGTCATTAACTAGCAATAATAAGACACAGAATCTAAATACAATAATCATTTATCGTCCAAAATTTAACTGCAGAACTCACTTTCACTTCTGGAGACCAGTGATCAAGGGCTGTTAGAGAACATGGAATTACCAAAGGGCACAACTTCCCTAAATATGGAGCATCCACCTATTATAAGCACACACCACAAATTTCTAGAGTAAAACAAACAGTTGTTTTCTTCAACTTCCACCAGAAAAAAAAAAATAAAAAATAAACAATACCAGCAAATGTAACAAGACAAAATGACCTGAGTAACAAACCATCTGAACTGATAGGCAGCCAAAACAGCATACGCCACAGGAACCCTTGCACTCGCTGCTGAAACTCCATCACTCTCATCGCTCGCATCAATTGCGCTCTCCTTAATCTCATCCTTGAGCAAAGGCAAAACCTCCGGCATCAACTCCATCAGCAGCTTCTTTTCACTCTCCACAACACCACTCAAGTCCAATTCCCATTCACCGACTTTCATCAAACACTTGGCGTGTATATAATCATCGTAATAAGCTTTCGATAATTCTTTGAAAGCGGAACGTGCACCAATCGAGAGTGAGCTGGGAATCCATGAGAGATGTTGGCTAGTTGAGTTTGAAGCGGAAGCTAAGGCGGCGCAGAACAAGGCGAAGTCTTTAAGTTTGGTTCGAACATCGGAGCCGGAGATTATGGAGCCTGGGAGGAGAGATTGGAGATGGGATTTGATGGAGACATTGGCGTAATTTTCCGGTGGAGTGTAATGGGTTTTGGAGAGTGACTCTTTCAGGGGCACTGCTAATCTGTAAATTCAAGAAAATTATACAAAAATAAAGCGCGAAGAGAAGAACACACACAAACACGGAGTGAATGAGAACATACTGAATCAGATTTTGCAGAAGAATGGATGAAGAAGAAATCGACATAGTAGAGACTATAAGCGCCTTTCTGTTTGTTTTTAGGTTTGCAGTTTTTTTTTTAAAATTGTTCTGGTTATTTAACTTAAGTACGTAACCAAAAGAATGGGTGTGAATCTCATCCATTATTTATGAATTCCACCTCATTAATCTAAAAACATATCTATTATTATTATTATTATTATTATTATTATTATTATTATTATTATTATTATCAATAAAAAAATATGGATGTTTCTTATAAAATATGCATTGTCGAATGTATCACTATCAAATATTATTGTTTAAGTTTTCATATTTAAATAATTTTATATTAAAATCCTAACAAATTCAAAATTTTATAGAATTCTATTATAATTAAAAGTCTAATATAAAAGTGTTATATATAAAATATTTGTATTATTATTTATTTCCATAATTTGAATTGATCTTCAAAGTGATCTAAAACTCCTTTATATAAAAATCACATCATTCCATCAATTTCACGATAAAACTAATGTATTTCATCTATTCTTTCGTCTCTCTCCCTCTCTCACATATTTGACTTTTTTTTTCTTTTTCTTTTTTGTGTTTTTTTATGTAAAACACACATTTTAACTCATAAACGTTAATTAACTAAGAGCGACACTTGTGTGCCCCTGGGCCCCCGACCCGACCCGCCCCTAAATATATATATATATATATATATATATTTTTTTTTTTTTTTTTTTTCACGCATGTATCCATGTGCTCAATTTTTTTTTAGGTATTATAAATTTATCATATAGGTATTACAAACATGAATTAAATGTATTCATACTTGAAGAGTATATGTGTGATATATTTAGACTTGTTAGGTGCGCGCGGCGTGAGCACGCGGTGTGGGAGGTATTACAGTGTGGGAGGTATTACAGATTTGTCCTGTAGGTATTACAAACATGAACTAAAGATATGTGATACATGAATAGTATATGTGTGATACCTTTAGACATGTTAGGTGAGCGCGCAGTGTGGGCGCATGGTTCTTGAGGTATCACACATTTGTCCTATAGGTATTACAAATTAGGTGATACCTAGATAATACATGTGTGATACCTGAAAAATAAATCAAGTGTGCGCGGCGCACACCAACTACAGTGTGGGCGCGTGGGGGCAGCCCACGCGTCGGATCGGTTGGACACGGATCTAAGATCCGTGGCCCTGGGCCATACAATTTTTTGCCATTAACTAAATTATGTTTTAGTAAATCACACTCATAAATATTGTTGTGGGTGCTTTTATAGCTTACAATACATACCTCCAAAAAAAATTGAAAACTTTCTTATTTTCTCACAAATTTTACCTTTCCATCAAAAATCAAACTAAAATTAGACCTTCTAGAAATCATTTTTTAAAACGTTGAAACCAAAATACTATATTGTTTAACATAATTTATTTTTTGAGTAATTAAACCAAAATTATATATTCTTATTTGAATAATCTATATATATATATTTATTTATTTATTTATTTAATTATTTGTATTTAAAAAGAAAAAAAAAACTCAAATAGAATCCCTTTAGTTTAGAGATTATATTATTGTTTTAGAGGGTAATCATATTTTTGGATTATAGCAGGTTATAGATGCAAGTTTTTTATTGATTATAAAACAGATTATACGAATAAATTTGAGGATTAAATTAAAAATCCACATGAATCTATTAATTCAATCTCCCACGAAATAACAAAGGGAAAAACAATAGTGCCAAAAAACGTGCTTTCACGTAATAACTAATATGAAAAGTCATGATTAGGCGTCATGGGCCTACAGGCATTACAATTACGATGTCTTTTGGCAATTTTAAATTCCTTTTCTTTTTCTTTTTATTTTCGTCAAACTAATCATTTCATCAACATCAGATGTATACAACAAATAAAACTTTTTAAAAAATTATTCGCTAAGAACTACACTAAATAGTTTGATATACTGTATATATTTTCATACTTTTTTTTGTCGTTGAATATGAGATGAAAATCAAGGTAAAGTTTTTGAAACTTGACCTATGATCAGTCTATAAGCATATTTGTACTCTATTTAATAATCTATATATATAATAAGAGAGTTGCAACTCGACTAAGGACTAAAATATCGGTATCGATGGATATATCGATACCTTAATTTTACGGATATATCAATATCAGTGGATATATCGGTTTTTACGCAAAAAAATTGAAAAATTTGTAAAAAAAATTGAAAAAAATATCTAGTACTTTATATAATATTATAAGTAACATTAATACATATATTGAACTTAAATTTCAAATAAAAAGATATGTTTACAACAAATTTAGAGATAAACTAAATAAATAATCTAAAAAAATTTAAAAAAAATTAAATGAATTACTTTAAAGAATTACTTTTAAAAAAAATCTTCAAAAAAATTACAACAAGAACTATTATTTAATTACTTTAAAAAAATTAAATGAATTCATCTTCAATTTTAAAGATATAGAAAAAAAATTATTTATCATAATAAATTATAAGAATAATTAATCAACTAAACAAAGAATAATGGTTTGGAACTTATAATATGGACCAAAAAATAAAGAATTGGCTATTAAAATTTTATCAAGACAACTAAAATGAAATGTAGGATTAAAATTTTATCAAGACAACTAAAATGAAATTAATGTATTAAATAAATGCAATGGTTGAGATTCGAACCCCAAATTCCCAAAACTTGAATTCCCAAGAAAACAAGCTACTATTTAAACATTTATATAACAACCAAATAATATGTAAAACTTGTAAAATTTTAAAAAAAAATACAGAAAATGAGAAATTGACCGATATATCGTCGATAAATTATCGATATATCGCCGATATATCGAGATAAAATGACAAATTTGTACACAGCCTTCCCGATATTCAAATATCGTCGATATATCGCCGAATTTTGATAACACTAGAATTTCGTATCGGTACCTTGATTTTTCCGATATATCGGCGATATTTTAGTCCTTGATTACTCGACACATACGCATTTTTGAGCTTTTTTGATCCGACATGTGGCGTCCACATATTATACATGTTTAACTCTTAACTTCCTTCATCCTACATGTGACATCCAGATAATTTATGTGTCATTTTATTAAGGAAATCTGAAAAGTTAGGGAGATGAAAAACGCATGTCTCTTCATCTTTAAATTGAGATGATGACTCTCTTCAACTTCAATCCGGGGGTTGTTGGTACTTAGTATGTTGATATGTTAAAGTTTTCTCCTTCTGCAGCAACACAAAAACTCATGTGCATCAGGTGCACGGATTTAAGATCCGTGCAATACGGGTCGATCCGACCCGAATCCGCGAGTTTTTAATTTTTTTTTTTGAAATTTTTGTTTTGACCTTTATGTTATAAATGTGTGACCTTTATGTACAACTATCCCTACCTTTATGCACTGTAACTTAGGAAAAAAAAATGAAGATTTTCAACACAATTTGTACTATGTATCTTTATGTGATATTAATGTGATTTTTATATTATATTATGTCACATTTATGTACAAATATTATGACCTTTATGCATCTTTATATATTATATAAAGATCAGAATATTTGTACATAAATGTGACATAATATAACATAAAAGTTGCATTTATATCACATAAAGGTGTACAATTCAAATTATATTGAAAATCTTCATTTTTTTTCTAAGTTACAGTACATAAAGGTCATGATAGTTGTACATAAAGGTCATACATTTATAACATAAAAGTCACACATTTACAACATAAAGGTTACAACCTGAAAGAAAAAAAAAAAATAAAGCAAAATTTAAAAACACGCGAATTCGGATCAAAAACTGAGTCGATCCGGATTGCATGTACACCAAGTGCACAAAAGACCAACTATTGCAGCAAAATATATGGTTTTGGCTAATGGAATTACTTATCAACTGTTTTTTTTTTTTTTTCTTTTTTGGTAATTCTATCTAAATTTGTAAATGGATTTTTTGGTTGGACATTTTTAGTGAAAGTTCTGTTGTTGGACTGTGGAATGGATCAATAAGTTGCCATATATTTTTAGGAAGATGATTCATACGTTGTTTCTTAGTTTTTTTTTTCCAGGTAAATTATTAGGATTAATAGAAGAGTTCCATGGAAATGTGGAAATAGTGTGGGGAAGTGAAGGTTGAAGAAGCCTACTTTTAATCTAAAATTTTTATAAATAGAAATATATGAATGCTTCGTGAAGAGGATTCTTGAAGGAGGTGATTTTTTTGAATAGTAAAGTTTAATAGATAGTAGCTTTCATGCTCATTTGTTGCATTCATGTTTGTAAGGATTGGAAAAATGTAAATGAGTTAATATTCAAGTTGGAAATACTATCCCTCATACTTTAATGAATTGTTATTTAGAATTGTGGTAGAGTTCATTTGATTATTAATTGAGTAGAGTTTGAATGAGTTTTAGTTGAATTATATACAAATTGATTTCAAAGTAGTTAGTATCTTTCATCATTTTTCATTTATGAACTAGAACTTGAGTCCAAGTTTTGGATTTTATTAAACCAAAAATGTTTTTAAGCTCACTCTTAATGTTTATTGAATAAATAAATTTTAAATAAATGAATTTTGGGTGAGTAATTTGAAGGTGAGATATTGAATGGATTTAGTTTGATTCTTAAACTTATGGATTGATATATGAAATAATAATATATTTGTAACATATGTAATTAGTTATAAATGCAACACTATATTTAGATGTTTGGAAAAAAAAAATCACAATGTTACTATGAAAATTTTTAAGATATAAATCTCAAATTAATCCCATGCAATGCATGGATCATTCACTAGTTATAACTAACAAGTTTGAATATTTATTGATTTAAAGTTGTCATGAACATGATCTCGGTTGATTGAAAAAGATTGTACAAATAATTCAGCTTATGTTTGATATGACTAAATGTAATTCAGAGTTTGACTCAATCAATTAGCATAACAGTTTAAGCACAATTTGAAAATTTTGTATACATCTAAACAAATCAAATGATCAAATTGTTCGTATACACTATGACATCTTACCAAATTGGAGAAACCTTCAAAACAAAAATATGTGTATTAATGCATAGGTACGATTTTTTATTTTTATTTTGGAAAATTAGCTAAGTTCAACTATAGTTTAATAAATATATTAAATGAGAGGTTAAAGTATTGCAAAAGTGAGTTACAAAATTTGACAAGACTGAATTGAGAAATATGTGTCCTAATCTATAGAGGCCCTACGGAATAAAGCACATACAAAGGATACAAAGCAAGACAACAAAATCATTTTACCTAATTCACATAACATTATTTTTGTTATGCCCCACTATTCTCAATAATTGAAATACCTAGTAAAAATCATATGACATTAATTTTCTTACACAAAAACTTATGTGCACCAGTTGCACAAAAGTGAAATTCTATGATTTTTAAAATGAACATGCATAAAGATATTACATTTATAACATAAAGGTACTATGGATTGCACGGTGCAACTGGTGCAGATAAGTGTTACTCATTTTCTTAATGTATATGTTATTCAATCTGTTTAATTTAAACTAATGGTTTCATTTTGTCATTCAACGGGCTCAACTAGTGATTTAATGAGAAAGGGTGAATAGGCATGTAACAAAAACAAATAACAATAACACAAAATAATTTTATGAGTATTATTTTTCTTTTTTTCTTTTTCAACTTTATTTTGTATAACTTATATTGAAGTATTGTAAAGTAATTCGATCTAATTATACAGGCAAGATGAGTCAACCACAATAATAGTTTTAGATTAATTATACGTGAGAATGTCTCACGAAATTATATAAGTGAAACAATCTCATATAAATATTTGTGTTTAATCATATCATATGCACAAAGGTTCCAAACCTTTCTCTAATAATAAGGTAAACTTTGAAGCCCTTTTACTATTCAATTATTCTCTTATTTTCCAAATATAAAAACTTATATAACATTATCTAAATGATATAATTTTATAAGATGGTGTGACATATAATTTATATCTATTTTTTGAGTTATGCATTATGGCAGTCTTGTTACCCTATTCCCCGTGGCACGTTAAGATGTGTCCACCGCTGATGTGTCAAAAATCTATAATACCAATTAATTTCACTTTTCATATAACGAAAGAATGAGATTATTACACATCATCGGTGGACATTATAAGAGTTGCCCACGATGGGCATTTGAACATTTTTCCTGCATTATGGATTAACATATTTCACGAAATTAAACCAACAAGATGATCTGACATAATTCCTACTTTTTTTCTAAATACTTAGAAAATACAACGAAATAATATAATATATATCATATCTTTTCTGTAGTACTCTATTAAAAGTATGCAATTATTTTGGAAAAATATTCATGTACTATACATAACAAAATTATGGCTGGAAAAGAAAAGGAAGTAATTATAAAACCATCGTCTTTCGAACTTTAAAATAGCAATTATTATTGAAAGTTTGAAACAAGTAATTGCAATCTTTGATTGCTTATTTTGACATATCTTCAATATTTTTCTTTATTTGCAAATTATAATATATGGTAGCTACCTACAATGTATTTTCAAATGTAAAATAGTTTAAAACATAGAGGTTAAACCACTAAGATCCAAAAAATAAAAATAAAGATGATGAATAAGATAAATATACAAAACCCTTTCTTTTTTGATGTCGTCGTTGTTTTATTTTAAGTATATATTTCATTATTATTATATTATATTATACTAATAAATGATATCATATAATTAAATATGAACTCATAAAACAAGATTTAAAATGGACTTGGTTGAGAATATAATTTTCAACACTAATAACCATACTTTTAATTCATGGAAATATTTATACATATATATTATCAATATTAAATACCTATATATACACATTTTTTAAATGAGGGAATTCTATTAAATTTAGAAAATTTAACATGAAATTATAGGTACTAGGTAGTACTATAATAACATTTATAACATATTCTCGAAAATTATTTTATGGGTGACCATAAATATTAAGATATTTTAAATCTGGAAATGAAAAAGACAATACTAATAAATAATAGAAGATTCGAATTGTGGAAGAAAGTGGTCTTTTTGCCTTTTTAAAATGAAATGAAATAAATAATACGGAGTGGTAATATTTGAAACCTTATTATTAATAATATCTCAGTGTCTGTATTCACTTTAATCCACCTTTTAAAGTGAAAATTAAAAAAAGTAAAGACAGCTTTAATGTAGAATATAATCCTCTGTAGGAGTCAAAGTAGAAGCTAATGCGTTTCCAGCGAAGATATTAACTCTCTCTCTCCATCATCATCATTATTCATCATCGCCCCGTTTTGCTGCATCCCTCTCTCTCTCTCTCTCTCTCTCTCTCTCTCTCTCTCTCTTCATCATATATAAACACAAAGTGGAGGGACTTAATCCACTTATTTTCTCCCATTTCTGAAATTTCCTTTTTGTGCTCACTCTTGACTTTTAATCAACAACATTGATTGGCTGCCTTCTTCTTCCGCGGTATGTACTTTTAACCACATGGGTTTTCGTTTATCTTCTCAAAGACTCCATATTGATCTGAATTCTTGCTTCAAGTTTGTAGATCGGTTGTTAGAGTTGAAAATCTTGGCTTCAAGTATGTTGAAATACGGCTGATTTTTTTTTTTTTTTTTAATTTTTTTTTGGCAGTTGAATATTTAGATAGTGAAATTGGGAGGCCCAGATCTGTTGATTTGTGTTAAGAGGTGAAAGAAAATGTCTTTTATTGGAACACAACAGAAATGCAAGGCGTGTGAGAAAACTGTTTATCCAGTGGAGCTTTTATCTGCTGATGGAATTAGCTATCACAAATCTTGCTTCAAATGCACTCATTGCAAAGGCACTCTCAAGGTCTGTGCCTATATTTATTTTTCTTCTATGTGCTTTTGTGATAAGATCTGATTCTTTTTTGAAAGAACACTTGTTGTTGTTGTGTTGTGTATTTCATGCTATCATTATTCTATATTTAGATACTTAGTTCCCCTTGTTCTGTGATTGGATTTCTTGATGTCTCATGATTACCTAAAGATGAGTTTTATGGGTGAAGGATATGGCTAAATCGTTTTATTTACTCCCAACAATCAAATGTGTATATGGATAACCTAGTGATAATTATGAATTTGTGATACATTGTTATTTTAGTATCAAAAAGACTCTTTTTTTGGGACAAGGGAGTATTTAGTACTTTAGTTCTACAAGTGTTATCTCATATATGTGTTGATTTTTATGTGTTTGCTTGCCCTGTTTTGTTTGCTTGGTGATTGGAAGCATTTTGTTGTTGTTAGGACTTCATTGTGGCCACACATTGTATTTGTATATGTATGCATTCATGTAATCTTGATTTTGATTGTGGTTATAATCCATTCCCCCATTTCTTATTTGCCTTTGGTAACTGATTTCATTTCTTGATGTATGATTGCTGCATATGAAATGTGAATTCATTACATAATACAGTAATTACATTTTGGTCAGAAACGTGAATTCATTACTTAATCCAGTAAAATTTATGAAACAATAATAGTTTTTTTGCCGGTTGTATCCATGATAGTACATGATACAATCAAGGTATATGCTAAGAATTGTTTTGGAAATATGCAACCTTTTTTCAGTGCGGTATTCATTTTCTTTTTTTAATACTATAATATGCATAGATTGTATGTTGGCATTGCCCAACTAAAAATCATATCGATTCTAAATAGTACAATATCGCAATCATTAGTGTACATAATTGGTTAAAAAATCCATATAATTAGTATTCATTATTCCATTAAAGGGAGTATACCTTACAAGATGAAAAATGTGGCATATCTGAAGTTCAATCAGATGCCTTTTATTGGGAGAGAAAACTGTTTTGAAACAAAAATATGGGATGATTTTGCATAGTCTTTTAGGTGTCTTAAGGCCCATATGAAACACCTTAGCATTTGACTTCAGTGCTTGTAATTTATATTACATTAATTGGCTTGCCACTCGTTTTCTCAGCTGAGCAATTATTCATCAATGGAGGGAGTGCTTTATTGCAAGCCACACTACGAGCAGCTTTTCAAGGAGAGTGGCAATTTCACCAAGAATTTTCAATCACGTATGCCTTCACTATCATTAAAAATGCTCCTATTTCCGTACCTTATTAAGAGATTCTCGTTTATATGTTTAATAATTAGTGCAAATGTAATATCCTGCAGCTGCAAAGTCAGCTGAGAAGTTAACTCCTGAGATGGTAAATTTCGCGCAATTTTTCTAGATGATCTTGAAATTTGAATATGTTCCTAAGGTGCAATCTAATTCTTAGTTCCTCTTTCTTGAAATTTCAGACAAGATCACCCAGCAAAGCTGCAGGAATGTTTTCTGGGACGCAAGATAAATGCGCTACGTGTGGTAAAACGGCATACCCACTCGAGAAGGTACAGTCAAGAATTAAGATCACTTCCACTATGACATATGTCGCAACTCTTCAATTCAAACATTTTGTCTAAAGCTCTTACTTTTCATCTTAAAATTGTCCTGATTCGAACTCGAGGCTGTTGAATTTTACTATCCATAGCTTTTTGCAATTTCATGCTACTCTTCTTAATGTTCTTAGTCATAAGGCCTTTTCGTATCAAATGAAAATGGACACATTTTGACATAGAAACACACTCACCTCGTTTATCATACCCCGTTGGATACATTACTGACAACTGATTATATATATGTCACTCGTTTCACTAGGTGACGGTTGAAAGCCAAAGCTACCACAAGTCTTGTTTCAAGTGTTCTCATGGGGGATGCTCGCTAAACCCATCGAACTATGCTGCCTTAGATGGCATCCTATATTGCAAACCTCATTTTTCGCAGCTCTTCAAAGAAAAAGGGAGCTACAACCATTTAATCAAGTCTGCATCAATGAAACGCCCAACTGCTGCTGTCGTTCCAGATTCTTGAACACATTCTATCGTTGCAATTTGTCTATCTATCTGCATTCGGTTGCTTGTGTGGGTGTGCTTTCGATATCTTTCTGTTTGATTTCGATTCCTTCAAACTCGGGAGTAATTGTTTCTTCACTATCTTCTTTTCCCAGCTGAGTTCAATGCTGGTGGTGTTAAACACAATTTTTGGGATCTTCTTATGAAACCCCACCGTGTTTTTAAGGCCATATTAATTATTGACATTCGCAGTTGCCAACCTTCTTGATATTTGCTCTTCTTACTCATTGTGCTTCAAAGATTGTCAAATGTACAATTTCATTAATTTTCCGAAATAATATTTGGGATAAGATTGAGGGGAATATTGATGTAAAAAAAAAAAAAAAAATCAACCATTGAGCAGCATTCTGTGAACAATAGATTCTGAGAATTTGGTTTGAAATGGAATACATAATTAATCTTTTATTGAAGACGTTATTTATAATGCATTTACTATAAATGAAACGTGATGAGTGCTTGCCATTCTTTGCCGTCTTTAGGCAAACACCTGGCATGAGTTTAGTGTCCAATAATTTATATTTTAATCAGCTTGAAATTGTTTTATATTACATTCAGACAGATGGGGGATTTAAATGAAACTAAACCGTTCAGGAACTCTTCGAAACTTAATTTGATAAAATTTGGTTTGAATTCATTTATAGTGATTTGTTGAAGTAGATAAATAAAATCAAACATGATGAATGATAATATCTATCTCGTTAGCTCGTGAACAAATTTATTATAAAATTCGTGGGTTAGTTTATAAGATATAATATTAACGTTTGACATTCATATACATAATTTTTATACTTTTACTTATGATAAATATATAAATATCGAATTATAGATATTTCTTATAATTAAATTATAAATTTTAGATAATATATTATATTTATTAAGTAATATAATTTATTTTGTTATAAGTTGATGAATAATATAATTTATTATTAATATTTATTAAATTGGTTAAGACTCAATTAAGCTCAAGTAAATTCGTGAACCATGAATTTATTCAATAAATTAAGCTCAAGTTCTTTCGATAACTAAACAAACCAAACCCAAACACTCATGTCCAAACAAATTAAACCACATGTCAATTTTATGTCCCTCGTTCTAATTGGCCTCAATTAACCAAACTTGGTCGAAAATTCCAAATTCACTTCCTTGTTCTCCAATTTCACGCATGCATGTACAAAATTTTAATCCCCATATAATGAGCATCATTTCTAAGTAATAGTTGGTTTTATGCATGTATAAATTCGAAAATTTTATGTTAGGCATGTAGAGTTCGAAATCCGACCAAATTAATGACTAGAATCGAATGGTTAAGGATGGGGCAAGGTTGCCGGCCACAAAGAAGCACCAACCGGCGAGTCCCAAGGCCGCTCCGACAAAAAAAGGGGTTTTATTAGTGTAAGGTTTCGAATGTGGGTCTCCTTTGAGAATTTAATAAAGTCTTAACCCTTCATGCAATTTTTTAATTGTTCATTTTTGACCCCATTTTGAGTTGTAAGTTTCTGTTTATTTCATTTTAACCACATTCTTTATTAATCTTTATGAAAATGTTATATTCGGCCCTAAATCCTTATTTTCTTTTTTAAATAATTTATTTTCATATTATTATATCTATAATTATACATATATTTTAGTTAAATTTTATACATTAAATTTGTATGCATGTACTAATCAATTATATTAGATTATTATCGAAGACATGAAATGACTTAACTAAGTATTTTATTTTATTTCTTTTAATTTCTCAACATGCATATAAATGATTGCTTCTGCAATGTTTAAATTTTATTCTTTTACCATATCATAAATACATGCATGTTAAAGTTAATCATCTTACTCTAAGATTATGAAAAGTAGTTCTTAAGTACTATTTTAATTCTAAAATGTACCCACTATGTTATTTTTGATGCAAATGTCGAGGACGACATAGATAGTTAGGCCCATAAAGGTTTATTTCTCTTGAACTACTTTTGATGAAATTTTCTGACTGTTTTATAAAGTTTTAATTTTTGCGATGTATATATTTGGATATTTTGGTAAATATATATTTAGTACTTTTTAAATCCTCAGTTGTTTTCTCACATGAAAGATAGGACGAATTTTTAAAATTATAAACTTATTTTCAAAAATAAATTTTAGTGCATTTTTCATACGCTAAAAATCTTATAAAGAAGCTAAGTAGCACTTCAACTTGAAAGCATACAATCTCGAATCAAGACGTTACAATGCTAATTGAATGAATTGATTATATAGAATATGATTTTTTTTAACCTGGTGGTAGATGTTAAGAATCAATTCTATCATTATATATATTCTCAAATTCCTTTTTAAAATTGATGAAAATTAAATGGTTTTATATTCTATAATTAAAGGTTAGATTAGTAAATTTTTTTCACACAAAATGGTAGAGATTTTCCTAATCTAATGATTTCAATCTTCGACCCTATCAAATTTAATAATTTAATACATTGTATTTTTTTATTATATATAAAGATATTTGAAAATAAAAAGTTGCACACTAATTTATCAAATTTATAAATTTGGTAAATCATTTCTTATTTTATATGATATTTTATCAAATATAATAATAATAATAATAATAATAATAATAATAATAATAATAATAATATTATTATTATTATTATTATTATTATTATTATCATCATTATTTAAGTGTGATTTCTTTTTTTAGATCTAAAAATAACTATTGGATATTAATAATTTTTTATTTCATTTTATTTTATATGTATGGTTGAATCGGAAGTCGAAAAAGCTATAATTGAAGGCATATGAGAACAAAAATAATGTAGCTCTCATGGATACTTTATAAATTTTTTTAATGAGTTAGAGGGAGTGGAAGGGAGGGAATAACCGAATAAAGATTAGAAAATTTCTGTGATCCAATTCGAACCGGGAGTGAATAAAAATTAGAAAACTTGCATGATCTAACTCGAACCATGGTCATCACAATCTACACCTTTATAAAGGTAGATAACAATCGAGTCATAAGGCTTGTGGTCTCAGGGATCCTTTATAATAACTTTTAATTAAAATGAACGAAGAAAATAGATCTTATGTCAGACCTCTCCCGAATCTAATTTTTCTAATCTTTATTCACTTCCGGCAGATGGCGACCCGACCAGGCCCCGACCTGTGTCAAGCACGCTGAGCCCAGTCCATGGTCAAGCCACTCCGACTGCTAGGTTTAGGTTATGGCCGAGCCGAGCTTAGGTACTTTAGCGGGCATGGTTCAGAAGTGTTATCACTCAAGACATTTTTTAAGATCACGTGGATGACCAGCAACTAAGGTGGTCATCCTAGACTTAGAGGAGCCAAAAGACTTAGTCTCACAAGAAAGAGTTTTCCAAAAAGGAAACAAATATACAAATAAATCATATCCAATTTATATAGGATTGAATTAGATTTTTCCTTATCTAGACCCTAAAATCAAGGGATTTAAGTCTTATCCTCTAAGTTTTGTATCTTAAACTTATAGGGCCTTAAACCTCATTGAAAGGGGTTTGAAAATCATTGTAATTCAAGCAATTAGAGAGTTTTTTACTCTCGATTTTATATAAAAAAACGTTCTGTCCGGCCATAACTGACTGACCAGAACAAGCCTAACTAATTTGTCTAGTCCAAAACTGACCGACCAGAACAAGCCTAATTAATTTGCCCAGGCCAAAATTGACCGACCAAAACAAGCCAAACTAATTTGCTACCAGAACAAGCCTAAAGCCTAACTAATTTGCCGCACCGGAACAAGTTACCAGAACAAGCCTAAAGCCTAACTAATTTGCCCAAGTAGGCACAGGAACAAGCCTAACAAACCTAAATACTAACTAATTAGCTCAAGTAGGCATCGAGCACCGGTAGACTACTAGATATATTTTTTAATTTTTTTATAAAGTTTCGATATATTTTTTAATTTTTTATAAAGTTTCCATATTTAAAAAAAATGTCCGATATCTACAAAATATATTTTTTAATTTTTTCATAAAGTTTTCATATTTTTTAAAAAATGTCTGATATTTTCAGGGAAATCAATATATCCGTCCATATTTCTGTAAAATCAAGGTACCAATATTTCTACCGATACCAATATTTTCGTCCTTGTCTACAACACATTGAAATCAAGATACCGATATTTATACCGATATCGATATTTTCGTCCTTGTCTACATCATATTCATCCTTGTTGATTTTTCTGTAACCCAATTGCCTTCTTCTCCAATAAAGCAACCTGCAAAACCGTAAAACACCGGGGGTTTTTCCCGGTGAAGGGACTCCGACGCTCAAGTCAGTAAATTAAATGTTGTAAGTGTGTTCAAATGTAAAGAGTGCTTAAAAATAGAAAAAGGAATATGATGAATATATATACTTCCTGGAATTAATGTCAGTTGGTGACATCCGAGAAATGTGGGAAGTGGCTTAGTGGTCCACATAATGGGCGGTTACATGCGTTCAAATCAGTTCGCTTCACTCAACCGAAACCAGTTCGCTCTCTTAGTCCAAAATCAAATAAGCTCGCACTTCAGTGAGATACTAGCTGCGAACTCTTATTGAGAAGAAAACAGTTCGTCTCAAATCATGTTACAATATAGTTCGCTTATTGTAAAACGATTAATGTTCGCTTCTATTTAAGCTGTTCGCACTAGCGGTTCATAATCTTGAGCTGACTGAGAAAATCCGGTTCGCCACAGTTCGACCATATCAGGTACTCCCCCCCTTCGAAGTGCATGTTTACATGCGCTAGTCGGCATCACTTATGCCGAACATCAAACGATCCTTCTAGAAGCAAGATGTCTTTTCAATCATTTCTGTCACGTGTCCAACATCACATTTCCCTAAACGCCTTTTCACATCCACCGTTGGATCTCATCATATCTGATGGCCGAGAATTCAGGACTTTTCAATTTTCCCCCCCAAAATCAAGGGTCGTCTTCTTCCTATATATATCATCTTCTCTTCTAAAAAAACCCTTCTGCAAAATTACTGTACAATCACATACAAGCAAGGGCTTTTCTTCTTCAATCTTTAGGATTCCTCAAACAAGCCAGTTACCATTTTCCTTCCTTCTTCTTTTCATTTTCAATGGCTTCTTTTGATTCCTTAACCCATTTGAGGGACGAAGGTGAATCAGACGAAGGATTCAATCAATTTCCTCTACGCCCTATTTCTAAACCATCAAACCCTAAATCTTCTTCCTCTGGCCGCCAAAATCCTTCCAATCCTTCAAAAATATCTCGTAAAAAAATGTAGATACCGTTTTTTCCACGACTAAAGCCACTCAAATCCATGTTATTCCATTGAGTTCGTTCTTGGTAGATGGCTACTCAGTAATTATTCCCAATTCGGAGGACCGACCTCATCAGGCTCCGGATGGTTGTCAAACCTGGTTTTTGAAGCACATATCTCTAGGTCTAGTCCATTATGTTCATCCTTTTTTCTACACCATTGGTTCGGCCTTCGGGATCTGCCCGAACCAACTCCATCCCAATTCGATTAGCTATATAGTCTCTTTCTATATGGTGTGTAAATAGATGGGTGTCGAACCAACTGCTGACAGATTTCAATCTTGTTTTATGTTGAAACGAACTAACCCTTTTCGATTTTATCTAAGTCCTCATAGTGGAGATAGACGAGCTCAGTTTTTGTCCCCTGGAGATGAGAAAATCCCCCATTGGGAAAAATTCTATCTTTTTATTCGCGCTCCAACGAACCGACCTTTTGACTTACTTCATTGGGTTGATCATCCCCTTCATACAAGTTCTGCTTCTCCGGGAGATTCCCAAATTAGGCTCTTGAACTCGATATTCCAGAAGGGGTGGTTCGACATCGTACAATTGAGCTCGTGTGTACCTCTACTTGCTTTCTGGGGGTTATATCCAAACAGCCAGATCCCCTCCCGATTCAATTTAGGTTAAAGAAAGATCTGCAAAAATTCTTTTATATATATATATATATTGTGGAGTAGTACCTTGATTAATCTCTTTTTCCTGCAGATAACACTATGGCCATGTTCTTTAACTTTGCAAGTGAAGTTACTGAAGCGGAGCGAACCCCTATCATCCCCACCGAACATGCTTTGGACAAGGAGCGAGCTGCGGACTTCCGAACAGCTGAGGAAAAATGAATCGCTGAGTTGGCCAGGCGAACTCCAAAACCTACCGAAGAAATCGTTCAACAAGGAGGGAGCGATCTTCCTAAGAGTTCCGATTTTCCTATCCCTCCTGTCAACATCTCTGCAACCCTTCCCCTGACAATAACAACACCTACACCTCAGCCAACCAAGCCCATCGAACTGACTGAAGGGGCAGATAAGGGGACTCCAGGAGCAACAGTTCCTCCCTCAAAGAAGAAAAGAGGTTCTTCCAGTTCAAATAGGGCTCCCAGCAAAAAACGCCACACTACGGAGGAGCCTCAAACTGATGCAGAAAACCTTCCGAAAGCCCCTGCGGGGAAAACTACCATACAGGAACTGGATACCGAAGAGAGGGATTTAACCCCGAATATCACTCGAGGGGAGAAACTGGTGAATTATCTGAAGAACTTCAGCAAGACAGCGTTACGCCATCGAGCTCAAATTCGGAAGCAGCGCGATCAGCTGAAGGAAGTGGAGGAAGAAAAAACAACTTTGATAGTAGATGTGCACGCCAATGCTGGCAAAGCCGAAACTTTATCTGCCATGTTGGAGGAGAGCGAACTGCAACTGGGGTATACCAGATCTAAATTGGCGAGGAAGGAAGAACTATTGCTCACCAAGGAAAGAGAAGCAGTGGAAAAACAAAAAGCTTTGAAGGCAGCGGAAGCAGATGCGATCTTCTGGAAGACGGAGTTTGAGCGAGAAAAGAATTCCCGAACTGAATTTGGTGAAGCCAAAAGGAGTGAGGGCTTTAAAGAAGGCTTTTACCAATTTGTTCGTAGTCCAGAAATGGGACTAATAGTGGAGGGGTTTCGCGAGAGATTCGTCCATCACCTGTGGAACTCCGTCCTCTTTCTTTCCAAAGCCGCTCTCATGGCCGAGGCATATTTTAAAGAGGGGGTTCGCTTATGTCAAGAGGAACTGAAAGAAACTTCACCTGACTCCGAACTCCGTTTCAGCCTTCCGCTTTGGGCCAGAAACTCCTAAAATCCTTCCCCTTCCCTTCAGGCTGGAAAAGGAATCTGAGTGAAGGAGTAGATGATGAATGGTGGTCTGGATATTTGGAAGAAACCATACACGAAGTGATGAACCCAAAATTTCTTCCAAGTACCAGTTCGACATTACCCCCTCATGTTCTTTTAGCAGCTTCTGATTCAGCTATGGATCTGCCAGAAGAAATGTTCGCTCCATCACCATCTCCTTCTGCCACTGAGCCAACCTCTGAGCCAGCTCCCTCTGTTAATCCATCAGATCCTTAATAGTGTAGTTAGCACATGTAATAAGTATTGAATAGTTTTCATATTTCAATGTTGCTTCTTTATGTTTACTCATGTTCGGATTTTGGAAGAACTTAATGCCCTTCTATTTGATTATTGGATTCTGAGCACTTTTTCAACTCGCTTAATCATGAGCTCTTGAGAACTCTTAAGTTCGCTTAATCATAAATTCCAAATGAACTTTTTCAGTTTGCTTAATCATAGAGTTCCGAGGGAACTCTTCAATTCGCTTAATCATAAATTCCGAGGGAACTTCAATTCGCTTAATCATAAGTTCCGAGGGAACTCTTCAATTTGCTTAATCATAAGTTCCGAGGGAACTTCAATTCGCTTAATCATAAGTTCCGAGAGAACTCTTCAATTCGCTTAATCATAAGTTCCGAGGGAACTCTTCAATTCGCTTAATCATAAGTTCTGAGGGAACTTCAATTCGCTTAATCATAAGTTCCGAGGGAACTTCAATTCGCTTAATCATATGAAATCAACAAAATGAAAAGACACAGGAATTTAACGTGGTTCGGTCAATTCGACCTACATCCACGGAGAGGGCAAATACTTACCATTTCATAATATCAACAAGAATAAAAAAGAAGAAGAATCACATACGGGAACAATTTCATGTATAAAACTTCTTCAAATGGGCTACGTGCCATGGCCTTGGTAGCACCTTGCCATTCCGATCTGTTAATTCATATGATCCACCAGGCAAAATGTTCGAAATAGTGTAAGGTCCTTCCCAAATGGCATTCAATTTCCCAATCTCTACTAAGGCATCAGATTGCCTTAATACTATATCTCCAACCTGAAATTCCCTCTTTCGGATCTTTTTATTAAAAGCGGCTTGGATCCGTCTCTTGTAAAGCTCATGATGAACTCTGGCTTCATATCTGATTTCATCCAAAAACAATAGATCGGTTCTAATCAACTCTTCATTCTCTTGGGGTTCGAAGTTAGTAATTCTCAAGGCTTCTCCTTGAATTTCCGCAGGAACTACTGCCTCCATCCCAAACGCCAAACTGAAAGGCGTCTCTCTAGTAGTCGATCTAGAAGTAGTTCGATATGCCCATAACACGGATGGCAGTTCATCAACCCAATTAGACTTTTCGAATTCAAGTTGTTTTTTTATTTCGTCCACAAGGATACGATTAACAACCTCAACTTGACCATTCGCCTGAGGGTGAGCTACAGGAGTGAAAATTTGCAAAATCTTCATTTCTTCACACCATTCTGTGATCCTTTTTCCTCGAAATTGAGCTCCGTTGTCCGATACTAAAATCCTTGGTAAGCCGAACCGACCACAGATGTTTTTCCATATGAAATGAATCATATCACTTTCCGTAATTTTGACCAAGGGTTCCGCTTCTACCCACTTAGTGAAATAATCAACAGCTACCACCAGGAACTGCTTATTTCCCCTTGTTTTGACAAATGGTCCAACTATATCAATTCCCCATCTAGCAAACGGGCAAGACGAACATACAGTAAGCATATCTGTGGCTGGTACGTGAATTCGCCATCCATGTCTTTGGCAAGCATCACATTTGCGAACTAAAGCTTCAGCATCCTTTTTCATTGTTGGCCAATAAAACCCAGCTCGTCCAACTTTCCGAGCTAATGCCCTTGTTCCTGCGTGTTCGGCACATCCTTCTTCATGAGCCTCTTTTAGAACCTTTATTCCTTCTTCTTGGGATAGACATCTCGCATCTGTTGGTAAAAAAGTTTTTCTATACAGAATTCCTTCAATAACGTAATAGAATCGAACCTGTTTCTCCAATTTCTCCAGTTCCTTTGCTGTCCCTTCCTTTTTTCCTTCAAGAAACTTCAATAAACGAGTTCGCCAATCGGACTCTACCTTGTCAATACTCATCACCTCCTCCTTTCCTACTCCCATAACAGTAATACTTCTTCTCGAACAATCTCGTAACGAGCTTCCAATCTTCGCCAGAAAATCTGCTTTCTGATTTTCACTCCGAGGGATCTGCTCAATCCGGAGCTTTTCGAACTTTTTCTCTATATCTTTCACCTTCTGTACATAAGAAACCATGCGCTTCTCTTTAACTTCACACTGATTTTGAAGCTGCTGGGTCACCAGCTGCGAATCAGATTTAACGATTACATTACAAGCTCCAACTTGCTCAGCTATTCTCAATCCCTGTAAAAAAAAGCTTCATATTCAGCCTCATTATTAGATGCTCGAAATTGAAACTTTAAAGCGAACTCCAACTCATCCTTCTGGGGGCTGATCAACAATATTCCAGCTCCCGCCCCTTGACGAGATGATGATCCATCAACATACAACTCTCATTCTTTCTTTTCTTGCATTCTAGTCGTTTCTTGAATAAAGTCCGCTATGGCTTGCCCTTTGATAGCTGTACGGGGTTCGTACTTGATATCAAACTGCCCTAACTCCACAGCCCACTTAATCAATCTTCCTGACGCTTCAGGTTTTCCAAGAACCACACTCAAAGGATGATCTGTTCGCACCATTACCTCATATCCCAAGAAGTATGGCCTCAATCTCCTTGCCATAGTAACCAAATCATAGGCTACTTTTTCTACTTTGGTGTACCGAACTTCTGCTCCATGTAAAACTCTACTGACAAAGTATACTGGAAACTGATCTCTCCCTTCTTCTCGAACCAATACCGAACTAACCGATTCTTTTCCGACCTCCAAATATGCTATCAATTTACTTCCCTTAACTGGCTGTTTCAACAAAGGAAGTGATGATAGAAATTCTTTTAAATCTTCAAAGGCCCTTTGGCATTCTGCATCCCATCCGAACTGCCCATTCTTCCTCAATATCTTGAAGAAATGTAATCCTTTATCTGCCAACCTAGATATGAACTTGCTCAAGGCCACGATGCGACCAGTCAATATTTGCACTTCTTTTATTGTCCGAGGAGGTGACATCTCCTGTATAACTCGTATCTTATTGGGATTAACTTCTATTCCTCGTTCAGTGACCATATACCCCAAAAATTTTCCCGCCTTGACGCCGAATGAACACTTTGCCGGATTCAAACGCATCCCATGTTTCCGAATAGTCATCATGGTCTCCTTTAGATCTTCGACATGTGTGCTCGCTTGTACACTCTTTACCAGCATATCATCCACATAAGCCTCCATATTTCACCCCAACTGGCTTTTGAATGCTTCATCTACCATTCCCTGATAAGTGGCTCCTGTATTTTTCAATCCAAATGGCATTACTGTATAGCAATATGTACCTGAAGAGGTGATGAAGACGACATTAGGCTTGTCCTCTGGATGCAATAAAATTTGATGGTATCCCTGAGCTGCATCCATCATACTGAGCATTTCGCATCCAGCAGTGGAGTCCACCAACTTATCAATTCGAGGTAAAAGATAATGGTCTTTAGGGCAGACTTTATTCAAATCCCTGAAGTCGATACACATTCGCCATTTATTTCCTGGCTTCGACACTAACACAACGTTAGCCAACCAGTGAGGATATTGGATCCTCTCAATATGCCCTATCTCCAGCAGCTTCTTCACCTCTCCTTCAATGACTTCGTTCTGTTGATCTCCAAAATGCCTCAATTTTTGCTTAACCGGTCGAACATCAGGTTTGATGTTTAACCTATGAACCGCCAATTCTGGATTTATGCCCTTTATGTCCTCCGGCTTCCATGCAAATAGATCTACATTCTCTCTCAACACCTTCACCATCTCTTCTCTAATCTGCCCCTGTAACTGACTTCCTAGACGAACTACATGTCCAGGTTGTTCGGGGATCAGCTCGATACTCATCAGTTCTCCCTCTTTGAACTCAGCTGTATTTGGCTCGTCTCCTGTCTTTTGACTTTTATCTCGACCTCGATCCATATCATCTCTTTGTTCGCCACTTCATTTCCGACTTTCGGAATGGCAAACTGCAGCAACATAACATCGTCGAGCAATTTGTTGATCACCATGAGCCACTCCAACTCCGACTGCACGCCCTTCTTCATCCTCCATGGGAAACTTCATCATCAGATGTGCAGGAGAAATAACAGCTGCATAAGTGCTTAGTGAGGGACGACCCAAAATTATATTATACTGTGAGGGTGCATCCACCAATAAGAAGGTTATGGTCTTATTCTGCCTCCATTTTTCATCTCCCAGAACCATAGGCAGTTGAACTTTCCCATAGACCGTAACTGCTTCACCTGCAAAACCGTAAAGTGAGGTTTCCACAGATTTTACCTCGACTGTCGACCTCATCTTCTTAAAACAATCCATGAACATGATGTCAACCGAACTTCCAGTATCAACGAACACCCGTTCAACATTAAAGCCTCCTATCTCAACGACAATCACCATAACATCAAATTGAGGACTTTGAATAGCCACCCGATCTCGAGCTCCAAACTCAATCGCCACATCATCAAAAATTGAGTGAACCGTATTCTGCTGCTGGCGAACAGAATTGAGTCTCGCTTTCCGAGCTCTGTTGGAATCTCCATCTGTTGGCCCACCCATGATCATATGAATAGTAGGTCTTTCTTCTCGTTCAGGTCGATTTCGAGGCGGAAGAGGCGGTGGTGGAGGTAACTCTTGTCGTTCTGGCCTTCTTTCTCTTTTAAACTCCTCTTTGTGGTTCATTTGCTCCTGGTTCGGTTGAGCTCGATGAACAAATCGAGCTAACCTATTCTCTCTTATCAATCTCTCCAATTCGTCACGTAAATGTAGGCATTCATCAGTTCCATGCCCATATTCATTGTGAAACCTGCAAAGTTTTCCATTACCAAAAGTGGGCGGCTTCTTTGGATTGGTACTCCAAGTAGCAGGCCATTTTAATTGGGGCAAATCCCATATTTCCATCAATACTTGCCCTGGAGCCATGGTCAAGGGAGTATACTGATCATATCTCCTCTCTGTTCTACTTTCTCGCAACGGCGGAGGTGCAAATCTTGTTCGAGGATCTACAACTTCTCTCTTCTTTGCGACCTCATGGTCTTGCAATCTGACCATTCGACTGGAACCCTCACACTTCTTGATCCGAACTGCCTCTTCCAAATTGGTATACTTTGTAGATCGCTGCAACAAATCATCAAAATTCACAGGTGTTTTCTTTACCAAGGAGGTATGAAGATCTCCCTCCTTCAAACCTTGGATAAAGGCGCTAACAATTAGGTCGTCTGAAGCATCAGGGGCTTCTAACGTAGCGGCCGTAAATCGTTTAACATAACTTCTTAACGTCTCATCTCATTTCTGCTTTACCCCAAACAAAGTATGCGTTGACCGTCTTTGCTTTCTCGAACTGGCGAACTGATGCAAGAAAAGTTCAGATAATTGCCCAAAGTCGTGTATCATTCCATCACGCAATTGACTAAACTAAGTTTGAGCCGCCTTGGTAAGAGTCGAACACCCTGCATTTAATACCCTCTGAATATCGATGCAAGAGAGCGGTATTTTCAAACCTGCACAAGTGATTCCAGGGATCTGTAGTGCCATCATAGTCAAAGTTAATTGGTCGAAATGAGGCTGGCAATTCATCCTCCATAACTTCCTCAGAGAAAGGATTTCCCCTTGACCTTTTTGGAGCCCGTCGAACAGTTTTCTGGATTTCTCGCAACTCCTTTCTTAAATCATCCATCTTCTCAGATAATTGTATATGTTCTCGCTTCTGGCCACGAGGATGATTGAACTGACTTTCCTGCTCATCCGTTCGAGACTTGTCATCATCCGATTCCTTTCTAACATGAATATCAGTGTTACCTTGCTGTGACTCGATCCTCTGTCTGTTTAAAGCTTTCTGAACAACAGCTTCCATCAGATTCTCCAATTGCTCGTGTCAAAGTCATAGTACCAGGAGGGTTTTTCGGTGCAGAATTCTGACCACATTTCTCATCGTCGTATCTCCTTGATGTTTCTCCCACTTCTAACCTCCTTCGTGATCCTCTGGTATCCACCATTTTGATTATTCTCAACGTCTTACTCAAGTTCTAGCCTTTCCCACAGACGGCGCCAATTGATTTTTCCGTAACCCAATTGTCTTCTTCTCTAATAAAGCAACCTGCAAAACCATAAAACACCGGGGGTTTTCCCGGTGAAGGGACTTCGATGCTCAAGTCAGTAAATTAAATGTTGTAAGTGTGTTCAAATGTAAAGAGTGCTTAAAAAATAGAAAAAGGAATATGATGAATATATATACTTCCTGGAATTAATGTCAGTTGGTGACATTCGAGAAAGGTGGGAAGTGGCTTAGTGGTCCACATAATGGGCGGTTACATGCGTTCAAATCAGTTCGCTTCACTCAACCGAAACCAGTTCGCTATCTTAGTCCAAAATCAAATAAGCTCGCACTTCAGTGAGATACTAGCTGCGAACTCTTATTGAGGAGAAAACAGTTCGTCTCAAATCATATTACAATATAGTTCGCTTATTGTAAAACAATTAATGTTCGCTTCTATTTAAGTTGTTCGCACTAGCGGTTCATAATCTTGAGCTGACTGAGAAAATCCGGTTCGCCACAGTTCGACCATATCACTTGTCTATAACACATTTGAAATAAGATACCGATATTTCTACCCATACCAATATTTTCGTCCTTGTCTACAACATATTGATATACCGATACCGATATTTTAGTCCTTGTCTACAACACATTTGAAATCAAGATACCGATATTTCTATCCATACCGATATTTTCGTCCTTATCTACAACATATTGATATATGGGTTGCGTAAAGAACAACTAGAGAAAAATGCTATGATATATGGGTTGTGTAAGAAACAACACATTTGAAATCAAGATATCGATATTTGTACCCATACTGATATTTTCGTCCTTGTCTACAACATATTGATATACGATACCGATATTTTCGTCCTTATCTACAACATTTTCGTCCTTGTCTACAACACATTTGAAATCAAGATATCAATATTTCTACTCATACCGATATTTTTGTCCTTGTCTACAATATATTAATATATGGGTTGTGTAAAGAACAAGAGAAAAATGTTATGATATATGGGTTGGGTAGGAAACAACTAGAGAAATATGGGTTATGTAAGGAACAACTAGAGAAAAATGGTATGGAGCTAAGTCAGATATTTTCGTCATTGTCTGCAACATATTGATATATAGATTGTGTAAAGAACAATTAGAGAAAAATGCTGGGTTGTGTAAGGAACAACTAGAGAAAAATATTTTCGTCCTTGTCTAATATATGGGTTGTATAAAGAACAACTAGAGAAAAAATGCTATGATATGTGGGTTGTGTAAGGAACAATTAGAGAAAAATGCTATGGAGCTCTTAAGTCAGATATCCAAGAAAAAAACAAATGCCGACACTTACACCTACACTCATTTCTTAAGTCAGATACCGAAGAAAAGAATAAAAGCTGACACTTACTCCTACACTCATTTCTTAAGTCAGATATCCATTTCTTAAGTCAGATATTCAAGAAAAGAATAAAAGCTAACACTTACACCTACACTCATTTCATATCAATGTTCTACAGTCTGAAGTGTTCATTCATTTGATATCAATGTTCTGTCTCAAGTGTTGGGATATGTACTTTCATCTTGAAATTCCTGCTGACATGGTTACATATTTAACAATTATCGATGCTTTTTGTAAGCAACAACATATGGACATGATACTCGATATTATGAAACTCGATATTATGTTGAATGATGGGTGGATCCTGATACAAAGTTTAAATAAACACATCATTACTTCAAATAAGAAATTTTAAATCGTCCATAAACAATATCATATCTAATATCTAATAGACAATACTCCTCATTAGTTAAATAAACACATCACCATTATTTCAAATAAGATATTTTACACTTGTCCATAAACAATATGAATAATCTTATTAATTTAAATAAAACAAGACTCTAAAAAAAATCTAAACTAACAAATCCTCATTACATCAAATTGAATAACATTACAAAAATAACTTCAAATAAAATAATATTTATCTATGACTATGCTCCAAATGAAAATCCTCATTACATCAAATTGAATAACATCACAAAAGATAAACTTCAAATAGAATAACATTTATCCATGACTATGATCCAAATGGAAAACATCATATTACTTCAAATAAAAAATATATATTGAATAGATATTAATCCTCATTCATATATATATATATATATATATATATATATATATATATATCGTCACTCGTTAAATAAACACACCATCATTACTTGAAATTTTTCCTTTCAAATAATTTTTTTTACAATCATTCATAAACAATATTATATCTAATAGACAATAATCCTCATTAGTTAAATAAACACATTATCATTACATCAAATAAGATAAACCTTAAACCCTAAACCTTTTTTTAGACCATTTTCTTCTCAATTTTCCAGCCCTTCTTGTTCATCTGAGTTTTGTGCTCCATCTTGCTATCTTGGACTATTTTACCATATTTTCCAACTTCAAGCTGCTTTTCTCCAGGGTTAGTGTTAGGACATGTCAGTTTTTGGTGATTATGGTCTTCCATGCGTAGCCATAAAGAATTATCGACAAGATAACCAACCGAAACCCTACTATTATAAATTTGCTTGTGCAACTCCTAATGGAAATCCTCATTACATCAAATTGAATAACATTAGAAAACATAAACTTCAAATAGAATAACATGTATCCATAACTATTCTCCAAATGAAAACATCATCATTGCTTCAAATAAAAAATATATTTTGACTATGCTCCAAATGGAAAACATCTTCATTACTTCAAATAAAAAAAAAATTGAATGGATATTATTCCTCATATAACATATCCTCATTAGTTTAAATAAACACACCATCATTACTTGGAACTCGTCTTTTCAAATATTTTTTTTTTAAATCATCCATAAACAATATCGTATCTAATAGACAATAATCCTCATTAGTTAAATAAACACATTATCATTACTTCAAATAAGAGATTTTACAATTATCCATAAACAATATGAATAATCTCATTAATTTAAATAAAACAACACATCAAAACTAACAAATCCTCATTACATCAAATTGAATAACATTTTCAAATAAAATAACATTTATCCATGACTATGCTCTAAATGGAAAATATCATCCAGTCCATAAACAATATGAATAATCTCATTAATTTACAGATATGAATAATCTCATTAATTTATAGAACTTCAACTTTGAGAACCTTAGATCACAATCTCCCACACGAAACCAACGCTCGTGAGGGCTAGCTCCCGGGACAATTATCTCATGATCTCGACCAATAATAACTGCGTCTTTGTCAAACTTCAAGAAAACTTCAAGAAGTGGCCAAAACAGGACCGTCGAAACACATTTGACCGACCATAATGACTAAGCTCCAAAGCTATATCTCCGACAACACGGGTCAAACAGTATGTACTACATCGGCCTCCAAATTTAAACGTCCCCGCCACTTAAAAAAATCAAAACTAACAAATAAAATAACATTTATCCATAACTGTTCTCCAAATGGAAAACTTCATCATTGCTTCAAATAAAAAAAATTTGAATAGATATTAATCCTTATTATTTTAAATTAACACACCATCATTACTTAAAATTCGTTCTTGATTGTAGGTAATTGTATCAGGATCCACCCATCATTCAACATAATATCAAGTATCATAAATGTCTTATCCATATGTTGTTGCTTACAAAAAAGCATCGATGATTGTTGAATATGTAACCACGTCAACCGGAAGTTCAAGTTTATACATATCCTCTAGCAATTGCTTACAAAAAGCATCGATGATTGTTGAATATGTAACCACGTCACCGAAAGTTCAAGTTTATACATATCCTCTAGCAAGTAAGTTTATACATTTTTTAAAAATATGGAAATTTTATTAAAAAATTAAAAAATATATCCAGTAGTCTACAGAATATTATAATTAACATTACTACATATATTAAACTTAAATTCTAAATAAAATGATATGTTTATAACAAATATAGAGATAAACAATTATATAAATGTTGTCTTTTATGATAACATGACATTTTGTCAGCCGATATTTCACCAATATATTGATGAAATTGTACGAAAAAACGTTATTTTTACCGATATTTTTTTAAATATGGTCGATATATGGATAATATTTTGACGAATTTTTCCTACACCTTGTTTTTCTTTTGGTATCACAAAAATCGTAATGTTTCGCCGATATATCGTGATTTTTTCATCCCTGATTGTAGATTACTAGATTTGGCTGTACACTGTGTCCTTCATCATTTCCAAACCTACACACTCCATTCATCAAGACACCATAAACAATTATATTGGGGAACACAAACGGTCATCTAAAATCCTTTTGAATAACTTTATTGCCTAATCAACTCTTGCTTCATTGAATAGCCTTCAAGACGAATACGAAATAATTTAATTGAATGTAATATATAAAACTAATTAATTTGTTGTGTAACTCCAAATGGAAATCCTCATTACATTAAATTGAATAACATTACAAAACATAAACTTCAAATAGAATAACATTTATCCATAATTATGCTCCAAATGGAAAACATGCTTCAAATAAAATAAAAAAATTGAATAAATATTAATCCTCACATATATATATATATATATATATATATAACATATCCTCATTAGTTTAAATAAACACACCATAAATTCGTCCTTTCAAATAAATTTTTTTACAGTCGTCCATAAACAATATCATATCTAATAGACAATAATCCTCATTAGTTAAATAAACACATTATCATTACTTCAAATAAGATTTTACAATGTCCATAAACAATATGAATAATCTAATTAATTTAAATAAAAGAAGACCAAAAAAAATCAAAACTAGCAAATTCTCATTACATCAAATTGAATAACATTTATTCATGATTGTGCTCCAAATGGAAAACATCATCATTGCTTCAAATAAAAAAAATATATTGAATAGATATTAATCATATATATATATATATATATATATATATATATATAACATATCCTCATTAGTTTAAATAAACATACCATCAATTGTCCATAAACAATATGAATAATCTCATTAATTTAAATAAAACAAGACTAAAAAAATCAAAACTAACACATTCTCATTACATCAAATTGAATAACATTACAAAAGATAATTTCAAATAAAATAATATTTATCTATAACTGTGCTCCAAATGAAAAATATCATCATTGCTCCAAATAAAAAAAAAATTGAATAGATATTAATCCTTATTAGTTTAAATAAACACACCGTTAGGTAATTGTATCAGGATCCACCCCATCATTCAACGTAATATCAAGTATCATAAATGCCTTATTCATATGTTGCTTACAAAAAGCATCGATAATTGTTGGATACATAACCACATCAACAGGAAGTTTAAGTTTATACATATCCTCTAGCAATGAAAGTAAGTTTATACATATATCCTCTAGTAATGAAAGTAACAATTGAGAATGAAAGTAACACTTGAGACTGCAGAACATTGATATGAAAGGAGTGTAGAACATTGATATGAAAGGAGTGTAGGGGTAAGTGTCAGCTTTTATTCCTTTTTGGATATCTGACTTAAGAGCTCTATAGCATCGTTCTTTAGTTGTTCCTTACCCAATCTATATATCAATGTGTTGTAGACAAGGATGAAAATCGGTATCGATAGAAAAATCGGTACCTTAATTTTACGGAAATATCAACGGATACATTGATTTCGATGGAAATATCAGACATTTTTTTAAAAATATGTAAACTTTATAAAAAAAATTAAAAAATATATCCAGTAGTCTACAGAATATTATAATTAACATTAATACATATATTGAATTTAAATTCCAAGTAAAATGATATATTTATAACAAATATAAAGATAAACTATTATATAAACGTTGTTTGTTATGATAACATTACAAATTTTGTACAAAATTAATACAAAATTCTAGTAATGGCTTGAACTCCTGTGAGGTTGAAATGAATAAGATGACATGTCATCTTGATTTTACTGGTGAAGCTACTTGTTCTTCCACTAATACATTTAAAAACAAAATCAAAAATTGTACCAACATTTTGTATAGCCGATATTTCACCGATATATCAATAAAATTGCATGAAATAATGCCATTTTTACCTATATTTTCCAAAATATCGCCGATAAAAAATAGTTGATCGAGTTTTGGTTGTGCGGATAAAGTACATGAGTGATAATATTTCTCTCTTTGACACGTATTACAATTATTAGATTATGCTCAGTGGGATTGAATATGAGAAATTGAGTACTAAATAAGTTGATGTCATTTGGAATAGGTAACAACCCAATAGAAAGTATATTGGTTCATTAAGTGTTAGGAAGATGATGAAAATAAATTGTTCTCTAAAAAACCTATGTTCAAAGCCTACCCTTAATTGTTTGATTCACTAAGGGCAAATGTAATAGAAGAATGAACTCTTATGCTAACTCTATTTGCAAATATATTACTTGATCTACATTTACCAGAATCAAAGCACACCGAGACTATATACGTATTCATAGCTCTCTCTTTCTTTTTTGATTCAGCAATAAGTAACTAACAATGAGAAATTAATATCAATAACACCAATCATACTCATACACTAAACCATTTTATATTCAAAGACAGAGTATTCATAGTTGATGCATTCTTTCCTGAGCCTTGATCTTGGACATTCATCAAGATCAACGGTTTTCCCATCTCCAATATCCAACCTAAAACTTCATATGATTGATAACTAAATATTGAATAAATTTCTTAGGCATTGCTTAAGTGATCAATCAATCATCGAACTAACTAACCAGTAGAAAAATGGTTGATGTGTCTCTCTTTTACGCCACTCATCAAAGTATACGTTCAAATTATGATTATAATGATAACAATCACGATGATAACAATATAGTATTCTTACAGCTTCAATCCAGTGTTGGAAGCCAATTTTGGCGCCTTAGCATTCTTGATTAGTCCCTTCCCAATCTTAGAATGATCATAGGATTTCATCTTTTAAAAAACTCAGCTATTTTAAGATGAATAAGCAATGCATCATGCCTTGGTGCTGTGATTGAGACGAGCGTATTCAATTGCTTGCCACCTTCATATTGTTCTTCGGATTAGAAACATATCAACATATTCTGCAATTTGGAAACAAGATATATAGAGTGTGATAGGATTCACCAGAGAGCTTCAGCTACAACAGCTGAGTCTGCTAATCTTCGCCGTGTTTGATAACTTCTCTATAATTTTTGAAGCTTCACAGCAGCTTTTATGGATTCAAAGCAATCAGGTTCTTGAAGATCAGATGTTGGAAAAGTTTGGTTGTTGGGATCCATTGTTTGCAAAATAGGCCCTTAATCTCACGTGTATAAGCTCAATATTATACATAAAAACTTGAAACATCTACGCTATTCAAAATATTTATATTATTGTTAAAAAAATTAGAATTTCCACTAACTCATTGGCCTAGAATTTCCATACATTTATTCCCATGACATTTCCAACACTAGAGCATGGAATTATATTTCCATGGACACAAAATTCATGCTGATATTTTGCTAAATTTCATTAATTATCAGTTTACAGCCTAATGTTTGAATTTTAATTCAATCTAATTATGATATCCAAATATCTGAAAGTTCCAGTTTCATTTGAAGCCAAAATTTTGAACCAGCTTTTTCCAAAGATGGCAAATTTTGATTTTGTAGTCTCATTTCTCACTCTTTTAAACGATGTCGTACTATTCTTGTAAAAAAAATTGTTGCAACTATATATTAAAATATAAAATTTAATTGGGGAGGGTGTCTTGGTAATATGTACTTTCAAGAATAAATTAACATACAAACCAAACAAAATTTTGAAATATCAACTCACTTCGAAATGTAATTAATCTACGATCCAAATATAAAATTATAATTAAACAAACACCTACATTCAATCCAAATAAAATAAATAGACAAAATCATTCTTAATAAACAACCATATCAAACCTCATTTAACTAACCCAATCCACGATCCAAATATGCCCTCAATAGTTGGGTATGAGTTGATTCGATTGCACCCACAGCTGGGTCTTGAATCCTCTGACGTGTCTTGTAAAGCTAGTTGGGTAAAATACCATTTACACTTAGAGAATTACACCAAAAAATGAAAACAATATAAAATATAAAACATATAGAGTATAAATTAGACTACATTTATATACAACTATAAAAGATAACAAATATATTATATATTTTATATAAATATTAGGCCGGCATGTTAGGCCTATTAGGTTTTTTTTAAAGACCCGAGCCTAGTCTATATTCATAAATAAATTTGATAAAAAAACCTTAGTTTGACTCGTTTATTAAACAGGTTGGGCCGAATTAGACCAATAATAGGTTGGGCCATAAGCCCCTGTCGAGTAGCCTGGACTATTTCCACCTCTATTCACAGCGGGAAAAAAACATATTTATAGTTGTAAAAGACATACTTGAAATATACTGTAAAAAAACATACTTATAAAATACATACTTATAGTTATAGGTGAAAAACATATATTTATATCTGTATAAGACATACTTGAATCATATCGCATGTGAGACGGTCTCATAAGAGACCAACTACTTTTTCTTTGGCTTTCATCATTTAAACATGTTTTCGATTTTCCGTTGTATTTATATTTCTTATACAATGAAAATTATAGCAAATATCATTATAAAACCCAAGAATTAACGTCCTCCAAAAAATAGGACGGAAGAATATCATAAACTTAGTCTAACAGTTGTATTTATATTTTTTATACAATGAAAACTATAGAAAATATCATTATAAAACCCAAGAATTAATGTCCTCCAAAAAATAGGACAGAAGAATATCATAAACTTAGTCTAACGGCAAGTACATCTATCAGCGTGAACCATGTTCGAGTCCCCCAATCCTATTTGTAATTAGGGGGACACTGGAAAGGAGGCAAAATTTTGCAATCAAAAAATTGAGTATTACCATTCTCATTTGAAGTTTCAATGGGTTTGAAGTGTAATTTAACCTTCTCTGTTTTTTTTTTCCTATATATTTTTGCTTTGAGCAGGCTTGATTAATAAAAATTGCAAGCTAAGAATATAGATTTTATTGAATAATAAAGGTCTAATGAAAAGGGACCACCGTCTTTTAAAATGACTTTCGGTCAACATTACAATTCAAATCACCAATGCATTTTTCTGAGGTAATCCGAACTATTCATGAGATTACGCTTTTTTTTTTTTTATAAATTTTGAAATGTTGCACTTTAATGTATGAACTTTAAATTTAATGCATTTTACGGTATTTGTCAAAATCCTAGTCGTTGATTTAGGATACATGTACAACTATATTTTGTTAATATCATAAAATGCATCAAATTTAAAATTCATATGACAAAATGCAACATTTCAAAGTTTATACAAAAAAATATAAAACCACGTATAGTTTGAATGAGAAAATATTTTTAATCCTTTCCGATGATCTGATACGTGTTTAACATCGTTTTTTTTTTTTAGCTAACTCAAATGGCATATGACATGATGACAAAAGAGGTGGGATTAGTCTTGCATTCGCCAATAATTAAATACATGAATTGAAAGACGCGAAACTGAAACCTGTCCGTCTCTTTTCACAAAGGAAAATAAAAAATGCCCCACCGACACATGTAGAGTTTAGTCAAGGATGACACAATATCCATAAAATCTGTGTTTTTCTATAGTCAAATGATATAAGAAAAAATATATATATAATCACATGCTATGTAAACCGATTCAATATTTGGCAAAAAAATTATATAAAGTAATAACCGATCTTACTTTTGAGAACCCAAGAATGGGAAGAATGAAGACATTGGAGTAGTAACTTATTCAAACTTCTAATCCAATGATGAGGTGTTTGTTTGCTGGTACAACGTTGAATCCTTGTCTCCTTCGCTTCTGGGCAAAATTAGGGTTGAGGGCCAAGTTCCGTTAATGGCTGCACCTCGTCAAGTTACAAAGTAGATGGATGATGCCATGGTTTCCACTTTCATTTACTACGCTTCTTCGCCTCGCTATAGAGGACAACACCAAAGACGGTAAGAGTATATCCCAGCATTCCCGTTACAGAGACGGGATTCTTGAAAATCAATATGGAGACGACCACTGCCACGGCCCCTTTTGCGTTCCCAAGGACCTGAATGAAATGAGAACCATATTTCGAATCAAGAAAATAGATAGGAATATGATTAATAACTTAAAGAAACTGCTAATGTACTCTTTCAAGGTGATTGAATTTTTTTTTCGTCTTTTTTTTTTCTAGAACCAATGAGGTCTATTACATGCGTTTTAAAATCAAATTCATATACAAGAAAAGTTGAGATGGTGGAATTGGTGGTATGACAATGACTGGTTACTTTCACACAAGTGCAAAAAGTGGATGCAATAACACCTCTCCCTCAGCCCCCACCACCCCAATCCCCAAAAGGGGAGGTGGGGGAACCCTCTTTGCAACAAATACTTAATCCCTTTGACTGTCATGTCTCCAGATATATAACTGTAACCAACCGAACGATTTTCGGGATTTGATTCGGTAACTTAAAAAGGGTGCAGTAAGTAAGAATAATTAGGTCAATTACAGAAAATATTAACAAAAGCTTGTCCATGTAAAAGAGAATGTTCATACAGGACTCTACATGAGCCCCTTAATATGGCCAACAAAAATGACATTTTGATATGTTCCAAGGTGCCACAAAAAAGGAACACATTATGATTTGTTCCTTAATTAGATACATAGGAACTGATGTACTCATAGCTAGAGTTTGGAGGTAAATAATCTCTGTTCTACAGTCAGAATTCTAGACATGATATATTGCCTACACATACAACCTCACCAGCTAATGTCTGCAAAAAGACCTTACATAAATGACTTTAAATACTCAATAATCATCTGAAGCACTCTACAGCACTCAATAAAGTTAGTATGTTTGTGGCTGTGATACACTTATCTCTCAACCAAATTTTTGTTTGCATTTAATTCAAGGTGAAATTATCACTCACTTTCAGTCTCCACTCTCCACCCAAGGGTGGAACCTCCTTATGCAACTTTTCAGAACATTCACAACCACTTATATATTTTACTATTTAAATATTGATTTTTATTGAGTTAATCCCCTCGATTAAATTAATCTAACTCCACCTTTGTCTCCATCCACATCTACTGTCAACTAAATAGGAAAACATAAAGAAGTTTGTTGATTTTCTAGCAATAGCCATAAATAAAGATGCGTTGACAGCAAAAGAATGATGATGCTGCAAAATAGAAATCAGAAAATGTACGAGCATGGAACAGGAAGCAGAAATACCTGAAGAGTTAGAGCACTGGTGTGCTTTGTGACCAAGAAATTAGTCAAATTTACAAAGTATGCAAGCGCAGAGTTGAACAGCAGTAACCAAATAATTCTGACATCTTCTCTTGCTAATGCTAGTGTAATACCAACGACATTTTCCTCCATAAGAAGTGTCGCAGGAAGTAGCAAAACAACAGCTATAGGAGCCATGTATAGCAGCAGATTCATAGAATTCAGTTTTTCCCTTCAATGACAAAGAAAAGTTTCAGAATCCACGTTTAGTTGATCTAGAAAATAAGTTATAAACTACTTCGGCTATCATTAGAATAAAGGACATGTAGAAACATAGGAAGCTTCTTACCCTTCAGAAGAAAGCAAAATCCCTTGAACAACTGATTTCAGCGCCCTCGCTGCTGTCGCACCAATACACATGAGAAAACCAAACAAATGGAAACTCGGCTCGCCCTGACAGCAACAAGAGGAAGTGATCAGATGCATCACTCAATTTCTTGAATCAAGATTGTTCAATAGATCCGAGAGCCAGAATTACCCCGTTTGATAAAGGGCACATTACAGCTTAGAATTAACATAAAATAATTCATTCCTCATTGTAGTTCCAATGATGATCTAAAGCCCATCTTCCAATAGATGAATCCCGCAAGAGTTTCATTAAACTAAACCCACAATATACCATCCCCACAATTCTCCCACCCCTTACACCAAGTTTATCAATATAGTCATCAACAAAAGAAAACAGAGTCTAGGCAGAACAATCCATATCAACAAAAAGACACATCGTAGTTGATTAAAAGAAAAACTTTAACAGAAAGAGCTAAATACCCAGTAAGAAAGCACAATCATATATTCAACTGAAAGACTAAAAAAATTAATAATAATAATAAAGAACAGAGAGAGAGAGAGAGAACTGAAACATACCCCACTGGCAATGATAACTCCGGTTACGACGGGAATCAATGTCACGTAAGTCAACCAGGCCTCTCTTTTGAAAGTCATTAAGTAGGCGAAAATGGCGGTGAAGAAAGGCGTGGTGGCGCCAATAGCCTGATTGAAGCTAACAGGCAAATACTTGAGCGAGATATTGCCGCTAACAACTGATGCGCAGAAAATCAAGCTGAGAGCCGAGATCTTCATGAATTGAACCCTAGATCTTATAGTCTGCATAGGCACCATCTTCATCCACGCAATGGCGATGTAGCTAAGCAACGAGCACGCCGTCATGTGGCACATGGTCAAGAAAATCGGGTACTTAAACCCATAATTGCTCAACAAATACTTGTTCAACAGCAAAACCCCAATGTTGGATGAATACCACGATGTTACCAGGCCGATCGTGAAGAACCGGCCCGATGATTTCATCGCAGACATCTCTTAATCACAAAATTAGAGGCGAAAACTGTGAGTAAACTCTATAATCTATAAATAAATCGTTGAGGTGTGGTTATGGCGGACTTTTCATGGGATCAATTAGGGTTGAAAAAGGGTTGATGAGGAGCGAGAGAAGAGGTGGGATCTGAGTCGCATTGGCGAAATTCAATGGATCTAAATTAGTATACACAAGATTAGATTTTGTTTGAGAAGCGAATGAACAGAGATTTCCAATTGCTGATTTACAGTATACACAGAGTCAGTGATAAATCAGAAAAGACTAAAGAGTCGTAATATATGGATGGAGAGAGAGAGAGAGAGAGAGGTGGGGTGGGTGTTTGAGGGGTGCTAGAGTTTTGCTGCCGACGAGAATCTGTTTGCAGAGAGAACGCGGAGAGAGATTACTTTGGGTTTAATTAAGAATTAATTTTTATTTTTTTTAGTTAATATTAAAATGTTGAAAATAACAGTATGAAAGTAACAATTTAGCATTGACAAGATTTTGTTCACTTTTTCTGAATTATATCTAACATCTATGTATTATTTACTTATTTCGTTACATTTATTGTTCATATGGTAATAATATATTTTAGATCAGATATTTCTTTTTTAAGGGACTTGAATCAGATATCCCTACCTATAGAATTAACTTCTTGGTTCTAATGCAAAAAACACAAGTCGAAAAAATGAAAGAAAAAAAATAGAAGCAAATTGAACTTCTGGATTATTTATAGATTGTTTTAATTTGCGCACACTTTATGTAATTATATGTAGATAATATAATTTATATACTGTAATAAATAGGTTGATATCATTCAAATGACATAATAAGCATACATATGATTACAAATTTCTCCAAGCTGGATATTAAATTGAACTATTCGATTTAGTTGAAATCATTAGCTAAAGATCTATTTCAGCTCCATTTAACAAACATAATTAATAAATATGTTCCAAATTTTATTAAACTTTTATATTTAATAAATGTAAGATTACACTAAATCATTTAAATGATTTAAGGATTTTTGCATATTACCCAATATCATATTTACCAAATTATGTAAATCGTTGCACTTTACTTTTTTAACTTTACAATTTTCAAAAAAAAAATCTTTAAAAGAGTAATTTTTATTTGAAATAAGAAAATTAAAATTTATTGAAAATGGAGTTGTACTAAAATATTAAAATTATAAAAAAAATTCAAAAGAATATATATTTTACTCAAAATACCAGTATTGAATAAAAAAAATATTTTAAAAATTTTCTATTATGCTCTAAATATTTGAATTAAAAATATAGAAAAAAAAATTAAAAAAGTTCCATATACTTGAGGTTCTTAATGATTATTGTGATATTTTAAAAAATATTCTTATAAATTATAATAATAATTTGAATAATTCTAATAAATTAGATTTATTTTATATATTTTATGATTTTAGTGCCAAGCACCCGGGGCAGAGTATCTTACATTATTTGATGGGTCATGTGTCGTGAAAGGTTTGGTGAATAAAGAACTGAATAATTTAGAAAGTTAAGTACTGTAATTAACCTTAAAATCTAATATTTGAGCTCAATAAATAAATAAATAAAATAATAAAATAAATGTTAAAAATCCAACTTTTTTTTTTTTTGAACCAAAAAAATCCAACTAATTGAATTCAACTCGTGTGTAGCTTGATTTCATCAAGATAAATTTAAATGATAGCCAAACAAAGCCAGAGTTAAACAAATCTAACTAATACTCACTTCATCCCAAATAAATAGGCTTTTTTTTTTTTTTCAAAGTTCCAAATATATATTTCACTATCTATATAGAGTAATATTTATTTAGCTCATTTACTAATATACCTCTATCCAATTTAATATTTTTTAGTCTTGAATATATGTATATATAGTAGGAAGTTGATTAATTTAATTTACTTTTTAATAATTTTTTAATTCAAATGAAAAGTATAACAAGTCTATAATAATTAGAGTATAAGTAAAGGAGACTGTGACCGTATTTGGAGGGGAAATACATGTGTCATGTCATGTGTGTATAACAAGTAAAGTGGTGCTTTGACTTTGCCTAGTAATTAATTATTTTACTTTTTACGCACCATTTTAATTGTTTTAGTTATTTAATTTTATTGAGCTATACCAATTTTTATTTGAACTTTTAAGCATAATTTGGAGAAATGGTTAATCTCATTCACCGAATCTGATTTCATTTATTTTCTCTATTCTTCCATAATATGTTCATCCAAGTGAAGTACTGCAACGTGTACATCGAATGACCCATGCAAAAAATACAATATCATTATGACTTTAATAGCATCAAGTTGTGTTGATTATATTTAGTTAATTGTTCCATAATGCCCTTGTGTTAAAAATATATGTTCGATGATAGTAAATATTTTGGAGTGAGTCTTACGGACTATCTCACGGATTTAGTTTTGTGAAACGTATCAACTCACAATCACAATTCACATATAAATTTATAAAATTGTATTTTGTTAATAGAAGATCTATCTTATGGTAACTATTTGTGAAATCATTTTATATAAATTTTTGTGAACAATTGGTATCTTTTTGTGTAATTTCAATTTTTGAATATGGTTCTAAATTTGAAGAATGGGTCTCTAATAAGATTTCACCTACATTAGTTGAAGATATTGACTTGTCTCCAAACATATCTAAAAGCAATACTCTATTTTTATTAGTTTTTGAAAATTGAATAAATTCCCAAAATATACTACTATAATAGTAAAAATAATTGAAAGCTATTTATTATTTTATTTTTAATTCTTCTTCCACATATTAAATAGTGAAACAAATCCCAAATGACAATTGCCCTGTGTTCAAATATTTATGTAGAAAATTAATCAAGTAAGATGACCTATATAATAACCTTAGCCGGATTCTTCTATTGAAATCAATGTACTTATTTCAATATTTTTGCACATAGATATATCGATGATATAAAATAAAGGGAAATCTACCAATCTTACCACAATTTTTATAATCTAGATAAAGAAATACCACAAAATATAATACCATAACAAATATAACATCAAATATAACAATATGCATAAAACTACCATCAAATATAACACTATAACACAAAATACCACAAAATTCATTCAATGCTCCAATCATGACTTTTAACTAACTTCAAAACCCATTAAATTCTCCTTTTAGCATTAAATGCAAATCCAAGTCATTATTTTAATCTCACATCATTTATTTAATTAGATCCGGATATAACATAAACTGATCAATATCAGGCCCAACATGCTTCCGTAAAATAAATTCATCCCTTAAAATTCATACCTTTCTTTGACCGTGACAGCACCGGGTGAGATGGTTTGCAAAGCCACCAGCTGAAAAATTACTGCCCCCACCTTTTTACGAACAGCTCCTCACTGTCCAACTTCAACCCTCGGGGAAGATGATCTGCAAGTTATCCAGCTCCTTCAACAACTGTACATCATAACCTTGGTTCGTTTCCTACACCAGGTGTACAAAGTATTCCTTCCAGGGGACGAACTAACCGTATTAAGAACGCATGTTGAAAGCAAAAACCTTTATTTTATTAAGAACTTATAAGAAATATTTAATACATATGTAATCTCCTTTTGGGAGGAGAATACTTGTTTAGCCTCTCATATATGAGTGCTTACACTCGAAATACATAAACTAAGAACACTCAAAACTATTACAAATATTTTTTTATTTAGAGAAAACTAAGGGGAATGGTCGATGTTCTCAGCTTCCTTCAACTCCTGTTATATATAGGCATGAATCCGGACTTGAAGTGCGGATTCCAAATCTTGTTTGAGTACCAGCTGGCCTACTCCATTAGTGCTCCCATGTGAAGTAGTTGGGGAGTCTCTTTCGGCTTTAGTTGGTGCTCTTCCTCTTAATGCCCCGTGACTCAGCCCATGTTAGGTCTGTCGGGGAATCATTTACTTTTGACTCAGCCCACCATGTGAGGTTGGTTGGAGAGTCACTTTCTCGTGGCCTATCTCATTTTATTTTGTCGGGGGAATCTCTAAAAGTTTGGTTGTTGTGGTCTCCGGGGATAGCGTCTCTTCTGTACTGGGCTCTTGTCTTTGTTAGACCCATGTGCCTGTCGGTCGGGTTTGGGTCGGAATCATTTCCCAAACTCGGGTTCCTTCTGATCTGGGCATGTTAGACAGATCCGATCAATCCATCTTCCCACATGCGCCATGTTACAGAACTTTCGGTAAGTTTCTTTACTTGCCGGAATTTTGTTCTCCCAGAGAGTTCTTCTTTTGGTTTCGAAGAGCTCTTCTGCGAATCCTGTTATTGATCCAGTCATTGAATTCAGTAGGAAGAATCCATTTGCTGAATTCTGGAAAAACTTGAAAGGGTATTTGACTTTGTCCATCTCTGTGAGACAAACCCAAAGTCCCCATGCTCATCTTGTAGAAGCTTCATCTTCTGAGAATGCTCCTACCGGTATCGGAATCTCTTCCGGCGAGGCTGCCTTTATATTTTTGGCATTACCGTTCGGTCTTCTAAGCTTGATGAAATGAAAGGCTTCGTGAGAGCCTTTCTTTGTAGGTTCTGGAGCTGCACTGATTAAATAGAGCTCCAAAATATCACCCCTAGACAAATGAGGATTGTTCGTCCAGGTTTCATAAACTGCTTCTCCTATCCATCTCGGTAATTTCGAGATTTCTGGGAATCTTGGTGATGTGGTATAAATTGAACTAGAGCTCCAAAGTTATACTATTCTTGAACCTCGTTTGGATGACTACCTGGTTTCATCCAAACTCTGGGATATTTCCCTGAGATATTAACTATGGTTCTTTCCAGATTGATACATCTTCTCGTAATTAATTTCTCCCATTGTCGCTGGTAAACCTACATAGGGGAAATTTTAGACTCGTCAGTTTGAACCTTTGTTTTGCCTGTCTGTGGCCTTAGGTTCAACTCTCCCTCTTTTACCCCAGATGTGTTGGGTTGACTTGAAGACTCGGGCTGTGACGCTGGAGCTTCAACATTCGTTGCAGGTTTTACATCCTTAAGGAATGCATCACTTGTAACACTCGTAGACATGGTATTTGAATCCATAGCCTTCAGGTTAGAGTCCCGATCTCTAATCTCTCATTTTTACACCGTGATAGATGCAGCCTGGAGGATAGGCTTATGCAACGCTTGGAACAATTGTCCCTAAGTAAATTGGCATGCTCGTATTAGACCAGAAACGGATTTCTGATCTTCTCGTTGAAGTCGTCCAGCAACTTCGGCATTGAGACATAACATCCCAAATTCTCGTTCTAGGCTCTCCAGGTTTTCCCTGAGATGCCTTACTCGTTTAAGGACCTCGTCAGCAACGTGTCCTTCCATCTCGTGTTAGGAAATCTGCAAGAACATTCTCATGAGATTTCACAATGACAATATCATAATCATAATATTGGCATTCAGCTTGACATCTAAGTATTCTAGCCTTTTCTAATTTAGATTCAATTTTATTTTTCAGAAAGGCTTTGACACTCGAATTATCAATCTTCAAAGTAAACTTCTTAGCCAGAAGAAATAAAGGCCATTTTGTTGAACGCCTTTCTGACTGCGAAGAATTCTTTCTCGTTGATATGCCATCGAATTGTCTCTGCGTCTGTAAACAAACCACTGCAATATCTACATGGCACTTCTCCTGTTGGTGTGGCCTTCAAAAGAACTGCTGCCCACCAAAAGTCACTGGCATCTGTATACAGAACCAGTTCATCCTCATCCTGAGGAATAACAAGTTTTGGAAGTTTGCTACAGACTTCTTTAAGTTGCTTAATCCCTTCTCGATGTTCATCTTCCCATTTGAATATAGCATCTTTCTTGAGTAATGGGCTGAACACCTTCCTGTGATATGTCAGATTATTAATGAACATTCCAGCAAAATTGACAACTCCAAGAAAACTTTGAAGTTGTTTCTTGTCTTTGAGATCATCTGGAAATCCCTGTATCTTTTCCACAATGTGGCTCTGTAGGATGATTCCAGATTCATCGATTTCAATTCCGAGAAATTCAATCTGTCTCGTAGCAATTACTGCCTTCTTTTCAGAAAGCACTAATCCTTCTTTATGACAAACATCTGAAAATATTTCCAAATGTTTAAGATGTTCCTTCATGTCCTTCGATGCGATAAGAATATCATCGATGTAAACGAACATAAAGTTGAAATAATTCTTGAATAGATTATCCATCTTTCTTTGATATATCTGGGATACGTTTGTCAATCCCATAGACATCACGTTCCACACATAGTGTCCTTGTGGTGTGGAGAAAGTTGTGAACTTCTTACATTCTTCCTCCATCTTAATCTGGTAGAATCCAAACTTGCAATCAAACTTTGAGAATATCTTGGCACCTTTGATGCAGTTAACCAAGTGTTCTCTACTCGGGATATAGTATCCATCAAACTCCAGAATGTTATTAATTCATTTGTAATTAATAACAAGTCTAGGTTTACCACTTTTGATTTCTCCATGATTCCTTACTAGGAATCCAAGGCTGTTGTATGGAGAAACTCCTGGTGAGATCAACTTAAGGTCCAGATGTTCCTTAAGTATCTTCTGTATATCCTCATGATCATTCTGATTCATAAAGATTGGTTTGAGTCTAACAAACTTATGTTCCTTTCCAGGTTTAACTTTTAAGGATGCTTTGAGCTCATTCCTATCCCACCATGCCAAAGGATTTTCATTGTAATTTCTTTGGATCCTTTTCTTGAAATCCTCAAGTGATATTTATTCTTCAATGGTAACATCACTTTGTGGATTCTCCAATATGGCTTTTCGTAATTCTGCAATAGCCTCTGGAGGAACTCGTTCTTCTCCTTGCATTCTAAATAAATACAAAGTGTTATCCCATCTTTTGGTATCTTTCTGTTTCGAACCAAATTGTCGAAAGAACAATAAGGCATCGCCAAATCTTCTTTTATCCGCCAAATCTTCTTTTATCCGCCATCTTTGGATGTCGAAGTTTAGCTTCATCACCACGCTTGCTGCGAAAATTAATAGGCATTTTTCTGTAGAATGCCTCCCGTAGTCTCTGGACAATAATCTTATGATCACATACGTTGTGAAAATAAGTCTTCTTGTCTTATTTTCCTATGAGCATTAATCCATACGGATGTATCGGATCAAGCTATGACTTTCCATGAGGCGTATTCATGAGATTTGGCCTTTTGGAACGTTGTCGAGTTCCTGAAATGATAGGATCTCCTCTTGTTGTGAAATCTCCAGCGTGCGATATTGGTTCATCTACATGATGTGAACCTGAGCTTTCTGCAAAGTTGGGATCTATAGGTGGAGGTGGTCTTTGGTGTTGGTCACGTGTAACCAAAGCTGAACCATCTCCTATGTTCATCTTTAGATCCACGATACCTAATCCCGCGAAGGACTCGGCAAGTTCGTGTAGATCTTTTAGATTGATCTTTTCCATATCCATCACTTATTAATTTGTGATGGAATTTCCTTTGATGATAGCGATAAGCTTTTCATCTCTAGTCATTGGACGTATGACTTCAGTAGGTTTCATTTTTTGGTATAAATAGGGAACTGTTCCGAAATCTATACGTTTCCTTCCTCCGGAAAGACTTGGTCTATCCTCCAGATTCTTGATCCTCTTTTGAATGTCATGAAGGATTTCAAGAGTTTCCTTCTGATTTTTCACCATCGTCTCTATCTGGTTCTGGATTTGATGGACTTGTGTTGGTAGATGATTATGGCGGTTGCCATAATTCTGCACCGTCTTCTGGATTTCTCTAAGATCTGTAGAGATCTTAGATGTGTCTGGAAGAATCTCGTTCCACTCTGGTTCTCCTTTAGGAACCATGATTCTGATGGGCTTCTTCTTGCAAGTTCATCAGTCTAGCATATAACATTTGGTTAACCTCGAGGTAATCCAAATGATATGCTGCTTGTATATTGCATTGTCTCAAGGCTTCCCTGCAGGCTCCTGCATTTTCTCGTTCAACATATTGGTCTTCCCAATACATTATCTTGCCCTGGTGTTCTTGTTTATACATCGTCAAAATTTGACGATATCTTCTGTATGGTAAGCATCTTGGACATTCGTCCAAATCCATATTTCGCGAGAAATTCTCCTCACCGAAGGTTAATTACATATAAAAATAAATATATCTTAAAAGTTCTTAATAAACCTAGGCTCTGATACCATTTTGCGGTTCGGATTTAACCAAATAAATGTAGCGATATTTTTCTCTTTTTAATTTTAATTTTCCGAAGGAACTTGTACGTGGCATTGTTGCACATTCCAGACCACTGTTTTTTAGACAGTATTGACACGAGGAAAGTATTCCAGCCTATATACTTATTCTGGAAGAAAATCAATTTTTTAAAGCTTAATCATGGATTTGAATTAATTAAACATTTTTGGAGAAAATAATAAAATATTTTTGAATAAAACAAATGAAGTAGTTATTGAGCTTTAAATGTACATGTGTATCCTCAAATGCACATGTATGTCCTTGAGCAAAAATATGGTATATTGTGTACTAGTTTTATATTTAGTGGTATATTTTGTATGTGTATTATATTTTATGGTATTTCCTTATCCATTTTATACTTTTTATGGTAGATTGATGACATATCTCTATAAAATATAATATATATATATATATATATATATGTATGTATGTACCATTTAATAGACATGCATGCAATGTGGTTGCTATCAATACATGAAAACATGATGAAGCACAATCTGATCATGCTTTTAGATTCCAAAAGATTGACAGTTGAATGACCTCAAATAAAGTAACGAGGGTGTGAAAGTGATTTAATAGCTATGTGTTAGTGAATTTGGTAGCCTAACTTGTCATTAATAAGTAATATAATTGATCATGAATTGAACTTATGGGGAAGAGAAATTTATATTTCTCCATAGAAAAGTTTGTCTAAATTCAGGAAGTCTCATATGAAAAAGTCTAGGGGCTTAATTAGGTAGACGACTAAGACAATCGTCTAAAATACTTAATAAATAAAAGCTTCATATATATATATATATATATATATATATATATATATATATATAATAAGAATAATATCAAATTGCTATATGAAATATTTCACTTTTTTTCTAGTAGATGTCTAAACTCAAAAAAGTTTCAATCACTCTCCATATTTTACGAAGAGTGAGTCTTATATGAAACTATCTCACGTATTTTCTTATGTGAGATGGGTCAACCCACAACCTATATTTCACAATTTACATGTAAATTTGTTAAAATGGGTTTGAGTTGTGGGTAATAAGGATTCGTCTCACAAAAATTATCCGTCATACAGTCTCACATGAGTTTTTGTGTGTTACGAATATTTTCCAACTGTTATCCAAACTCAAATTTTGTTACATATTTTATGGCTAAAATTTGTTGGAAACTCAAAATTGCAATCTATCTTCAAATATAAATCAAAAAATACGAACTTGGATTCCCTATTAGGGCAAAAACCCAGCAAGAATTGTTGGGGGCAGTATGCAATTGATACATATTTTATGGCCAAAATTTGTTGGAAACTCGAAAATGCAATTTACCTTTAAATATAAGTCAAAAATACATGAGTCATGTGTCAAAATAACCCACATTCGAAGCCAAATTATAACCTTAAGTCAATTTCATGATTCTCGTTTAATTCAAGCCCAAATTGAACACAAACCATTATATTTTCATCGATTTTTGTTCGATTCGAGTTTGAATGGAAAATAAATCATGAAATTGACTTAGGTTATAGTTTGGCTTCGAAAGTCGACCATTTTGATGTATGATTTATGCATTTTGGTTTGGTATTTGAAGATAGACTGTCTTTTCAAATTTTTCGGTGACAAATTTTTGTCAGGAAATATGTCAAAAATTGATTGGGATAATAACCTGAAAAAATTTCATAAAGCATGGATAATTATTGGAAATTTTTTTAGCTCACACACCTATTGAAAAAAGTAGAATAATCTATGAAGCAATTTGATATTAACTGTATTTAATATTATAAAAGAGTGCACATATTGTAGACGGGTGAGATGTTAGGGTCTAGCGTTTAGAGCGCTGAGACAAGATCAAGGCGGAGTTTTTAAGTTATTGGTGTTTTTATATATGTTTCCTATATAAACCTTTTTACTTAAAGTTTGTTAGATCTATAGCTATTAATATTATTATTATTATTTTGAGAGATTGAGTTCTAAGTTGTAATTATTGCTAATGGTTAGTGATGGGTATGATATTGCTTATTTTTTATTCAGCCTGTGTACATTTAATTTTTGAAGTTTGGTATAAAATCCGATTTCAATGAAATATTGTTGGGATATTTCTGGAGTTATTTTGATGAGACAAAACAGTTTGCGTGATAAGACAAAAACAGTTTGTTTAGAGTCTTAGTACCTAGTTTCCATACTGATTACGTGATCTTCAGATAAGATCATGTAATGAAAAACCAACCTTAGAAGAAATAGGAAGATATCTTCTAAAAGTAGCAAGCTAAGAGCAAGCAAGCTGAAGAATGCAGCATGGAGGAAGCAGTAAGCTGGCTGTAGCAGCAAAGACTAAGCAGCAAGCTGGGAGTAGGGTTGTAAAAGAATCGAACTTTTTTGATTCGATTCGGTATTCGAATTCGAATATACTGATTCGAATTCGGAAAATCCAAATAAGAATCCGAATAAGAATATTTTTTTATATTCGAATATTATCCGAATACGAATATGAATATAATCATATTCGATTCGAGTATTCGCGAATTTATTCGAATAATATTAAATAAATAAATATATATATATAAATATATAATTTTAATAAATTGTTAATAAATATTTATTTATAAGTATATATATTCTCAATCCCAACCAAATTCCCAAATTCACAAATCACGAGTCTCATGGGCCCTTTTTGGTTTAATTTTAGGGTCTTGGCCCAAAGTTTTATATTCATGTATTTGATAAATATTTTGGATGTTAATTTGTAATTTATTGGTTTATGAATTATTGCACTTAATATAAAAAATTGATGGATTTTATTGCTTATTATAAGTATTATATAGGTATTGTATCATATATGTATATGTTAGCTCTATGCAATTTTGATATTATTAATTTGGAATTAAACAAATATTTGAAAAAAAAAAAGTGAAACTTCCAAGTTCAAATTCGAATTCGAATTCGAATACGAATATTTGAATGAAACATTCGAATCGAATACGAATTTTGTATATTATTCGAATAATAAACGAATACGAATACGAATATTCGAATAATAAACGAATACGAATAGAATATCATGATATTCGATTCGATTCGATTCGTTTACAACCCTAGCTGGGAGTAGCAGGAAGCAAGTCTAGAAGCTGACTACAGGTTTCGAGAATAGGATGCTGTTCTGAAACAGGAAGCAGCATGCATCAAGCAGGAAGTAGCAAACAGGAAGAAGCTACAGCAACCTGTTGTGATATCAAAAAATAGCCAACAGATCTTTTGCAGAAAGATAAGTGCTACTCTTATCCATGCAGTACGAGGAAGAGCAAAGATAACCGTCAACAAGATTAAGTAGCTGTTGCATGAACTTCAGTGGTGGACCCATACCGTCTTGCCATATCAGCAAGTGTGTCGGAGAGGTCCAGAAGTCGATGATAGGCGCATTAAATGATCATGACATGAGCAACTCATATGCATTTAATGTGGCCACATAGAAGATCTTTGGAGATCAGAGCTCAAACTCAAAATGGAGAAGTACCTCTTCAAAGGATACTTTTTCTAACTCTATAAATAGAAGGTGTGAGTGACTAAGGAGCTTGCTGAGCCTAGTCGAGTGGAAAATCAAATATACTCCAAAACTTCTTCAGGCTTACCTAAGTTCAGCCACTCAACCTTCAAGAAGCAGTCTACCATTCAAGCGTTCGAGCTACCAAGTTCAAGACTGACTTCACCATAACAATTGAAAAAAACCTTTGTATCTTTTAACCATTTTTTGTGTGCTAGGTTGTTTTAGTTTGGTGTAACTTAGTTGATAGGATTAAGATCCTTGCTAAGTATATAGTCTTGTGTAGACTATTTTTTTCTGTGTGAGATATTGTAACCTGTGTTGGATTTGGCCTAGGAATCTTAGATTTTAGTAGGTTTAACTTGTTTGGAAGAGGTTTGTAAAGTTGTGTCTTGTAAAGCAAACTGACCACAACGAAGTTCCTCCTCAATGAAGGAATAGAGTGGACGTAGAAGGGTTACACCACATTCAAACCTCTATAAGCTATAAGTGTTTACTGTTTATCTTACTTGTTGCACTGCATTGTTATATATCTATCTTGTTGCATTTATCATAAGCATTTTGGTTAAAAGATTGTGATAAAATCATATTTGAAAAGAAAATTGGTTTTCATAAAAAAACTCTATCTTAGATTATTCCGCTGCATACTGTGATACCGAGCCAAAAACTTGAATCAGCATTCTGCCGGGTTTCTGAATCGAGTCAGGTTACTGCATTCTCAATAGAATCAGGAACCTGTTCACCAAAGTTTTAAAAAGTTCAAAAATCGATAGAGGTTCATTCACCCCCTTTGAACCTGTGACCACTTGGGACCAACAAATATTATCAACATTTATAGGGACAAGACAATTATTATGAGAGTGTTTATTTTGAAAATTTTATAAACTCTAAGGGTATGTTTGGATTGGGGTGGATGTGGATTTTGCAAGTTCCAATTTGGGATTTGAGTGGATTTTGCAAAAAGATGGATTTTGAAAATCTTGTGTTTGTTTTGAGATTATATAGGATAGGATTATAGTTCAGATGCCCTCATCACATAAAATTGTAGAAAAAGTAGATGTTTTTTTTTTGGAATTGTAAAAAAATTAGATGTTTTTATTGCGAGTTATAAAAAAAGCAGGTAGAGATGAGATTTGCAAATATTTCCCCATTTCATAACAAACAAGAATTGGGATTTGGCTCATCCCAAATTCAGATGGACACATTCCAATCCAAACATACCCTTACAATTTTTAATATGTTTTGCGAGTTTATAATTTTTTTTTCAAATAATAAGTTATTGAAATATTCAAATAAAATAAGATCTCGATAGAGTTTATATATAAGATGCTATATAGTAAAGACAATTAACATGTAATTTAAAAGATGAAACTTAAAAGAATTTATCAAAACAATATCGTATTTTATACTACCTCCGTCCCGCTTATATTTGCACACTTTCCGTTTTCGTCCATCCCATTCAAATTTGCACACTCCAAAAATGGCAAATAAAATGTACAAAATTGTCCTTTACTATTCAACATTAACATTCAAAAAAAACAGTTTTTTCTTAACCTCTGTGCCCAAAAACAGCTTTTTCTTAACCTCCGTGCCCGTCCCTACGTGCAAATTTGAGAGGGACGGAGGGAGTATATAAGATGATGTTTTCTTAAAAATAAATAAATTAAATGCTTTCTAATAACTTATTTTGATCAGATGTAATAAAATCTTATTTTTAAATTTTTATCACACACTCTAAGAAGTTTATAAAAATTAAGCTCTACTTCAGCCAAAACAGCTTTTATATTTGCACTTGAGATCATATATCCATTATATATGATGTTTCATCTTATATTTCGAGATAACAATCACACATTACATATATACAAACAAATATTGTTCTTCTATTCACTGTGGACATGTTTTAAAATGTCCATTGTTGATGTGTAAAAAATATATATCTCTAAATTTTTTGATTTGAATTTAAAGTTTATATTGAATTTTTGACACATCAATGATGTACACATTTAACACTTGACATATATTAAAAATGATGAAACCTTGATCAATTAATACCAAATGAAATATAAAATGAATCCAACCAATATATTTGGCCCATGAACGTCTTTTGGTTTGACAATCAACCATTCTTTATTGTTTTTTTTTTTTTTTTTTTTAAATAAGAGATAACACTTATCATCACGTAGTGTTGCAAAAATATTTTAATAAGTGTAGAATTTGGTTTAGTAGTGAGGAACACGTCTTTGAAGCACATGCAATTTATGTGTAATTGCATATACCAAATATCTGAGAAGTAGAAGTTATGTTTCCAAGTTGTTGTTCATCTCTTTAAATGAATGGGAAATACATGTCTTGCCTTATAAAGCTGGAAATGTTGCATGCATATTACATCTTGTGTTACATTAATATATATGTAAAGTATCTTAATCAAAACCCTTGAATTTATCCTTAATTTTTGGACAATACTTGCAATTCTGCCATGTTACTTACCTCTAAGAGAAGTAAAGGCCTAACATATATATTCAAGTGTTTACTTGCAACTGCAAAAAACAGTTAAAAGCAAAGATCAATACATGATACCCTATTTTCTAGCTTGTATATCGAGATATTTTAAATTCAATCACTTTAAAGTTGGATTATGAATCATTTGATGCACACATATTATATTTTATATCGTAAAATGAAAAAGAATATGATCATCTTATGATATATATATATATATATATATATATATATATATATATTATTTAAGTTTGATTTTCATGAATTACATGGTGCACTCAAATTATTATACCATAAAATGAAAAGGAATGCTATCAGATTAACTCATTTATTATTCCCTTCATCCAAACACAGCCTTAAAGTTTAAAAGAAATATTTCAAAATGTTGTAGGTTACATTTTTCTTAAGTGCATTGTGTCAAAAAAAAAATTATGGGTTGAGCCCACAAGTTGCAAGCCTATTAATTGGGCTCGTTTTCAAGTAATAAAAAATATGCAACTCCTCCTCTGCCCTTGTTTTCCTTGTCTCATAAAAAATATCATGTATTCTAATATGGAACCTGAACATGTATTTGGAACCCTTTTATGAACAACTTGCCTCATGACTGAAGAGGGGAGCTAACTTTATTTGATGATAGGTGATGGATTAGGGTGAATTGAGTAAGTATAAAGAAATTAAAGTAAAAAAATTGTATATTTAATCAATCAATAAATCTCTATAGATCATATTGATGCGAATCAATTGGGGTAATATTGTAATATTAATAAAAGCTGGTATATGTTTTATCAAATATACCCTTCTCTATGAATTTAGGATATGATTCATCTCTCTTCGTTTAGAGATTGATGATTTTCCTCCAAATCATTAATATCCCTCACTCACACACCAAGTGATGTCTTTTAATTTCCTTTATTATAATTTTACTTGTAATTCTACACACTTAATCAAAGATCAACTTTCCTATTTTAATTTTTTCAATAAATTTATCCCGATTAGTTGGAGTAATAATGTAGAGCTTCAAATCATCTATTTTTCTTCCACTCTCTAAACTTCACTTTACTTAATGTTACTTTCACCATTGGTAATTAATTTAAGTTTGAACATGTATTTTTTATTTTGAAACATATATTCTATTTCTCTACATTTTTTTCAAATACTTCTCAAAATTTCTAGTTAGCAAACAGATTAAAATTGAATTAAAAAAAATAGTTATACATTATCACCATTAACATTGCAATTTTTTTTAGTTAGTGGCGATAATATATGTTAAAACAAAGATAATATATGCTAAATTTTATTAAAACAAAGAAATGATTTTTTTATTTGAAGATATGCTTCAACATGTTCGTTTGTTTGTATTAAATATATTAATGATAAATGAATAACAATATATATATATATACATATATATATATGTGTGTGAACTTATGTATTTGTATGTATATTTAATAAAATAAAATCGAATCAAGGTCAATCTTGATTATAAAAGATCAAATCGAGCTGAAGTCTATAAAAATTCAAGTAGGTTGAGTCTCTTAATATTTAGCCTCATCTGGTTCGATTACATCCCTAATATGTGGGATTTATGAAACATTAAATCTAGTAAAATTAAAAAAATTTAAATATTATTTAAATTGACAAAAATCTATTTATGATTTTGGGCAATACCCCACGTCCAATTTATCTTTAAATATAACATAGTGTGAATTTCAAGTTATTATTTAATTGTTTTGGTTATATGTTGCATATGTAAACAAACATAAATGATCCTTTATTTATTATTTTGAAAAATATGTTATGTTATTAAATTATTCTAACCCTTGTTTTACTTTAATTTATTAATAAAGTTTAAAATGTTTCTTAATTAATTTATTTTTTGGAAAATACGATAAAAAGAAAATATAAAATTTTCAAATGAGTTTCATAGTTTATTTAAAACACATGTTAAAAAAAAAAAATCACTGCTAAACTAATTTGATGTTATTGGATTCATATTAGTCATGTTTGGTAAAACTTAAAACAAAATAAATCTACTCTATTGCAATATATATTTTTTCTTTCTTGTACAAGTTATTTATTTTTTTTAAAACTCTTTTCTTAATAAAATAAGATTTATAAAATGAAGGTGTGTATGTGTGTATATATGTGTGTGTGTGTGTGTGTGTGTGTGTGAGAGAGAGAGAGAGAGAGAGAGAGAGAGAGAGAGAGAGAGAGAGAGAGAGAGAGAGAGAGAGAGAGAGTATGTTTTGAATTTTTGGAAAATTATAAATATTAATGTATTCTTTCGACAATCGCCCAAAGTTTATGATTAGTGTAATTCAATAAAACTAATCAAACTGTTTTCTTTTTCCTATTTATTATGCTTTTAAGTAGTATAATAATGTGTGATAAAATTAGCTTACATAAACAAGAAGTTTCATCCCATTAACACAAATTACTTTACAGTAATTAAAATAAGAAATAGTAATATATATATATATATATATATATTAATTTTAAAGATTAATACATATTAATTTCACTTTCTGTATAATGAGAGGATGAGATAATTACACGTCGTCGGTGAATATATTAAGATTTGCCCATGGTGTGCATTTGATCATTTTCATCTTCTTAATGTAAAATTTTGTAAAGAATGTTATTATTGATTGATTATTATGTACCAAAATTGGTGGATTAATATGTAACGTGCATAACTTGGCTAGGCTTTCCAAATTAGTTTGCACTCCATAAATATACAATTAATGTATTTTGGTAAAACTTGCCTTCCCTAAATCTCACATTAATTAATGTAGTCTCTTGGAGTAAAAAAATATAAGAAGATATACAAGTCTTTTTATAATAATGTGAATGATATTAAAATGCAATTGATCGAATCAAATAATCCATTTAGCACTACTCTTAACCAATAAATAGTTGGAATTAACTTGTATATAGTGATACTAGCATTAATGTTTGGTCATCACTGGATGCATGTATCCCAAAAATGTTTGACTACGTCAAATTTGACTTGTGTGTAGAGTCAAGAGTGAATTGTTTTTTCTACTACTTATCAGTGTAGTGGGTCTAGGTCTAGTTAATTGATTATACACGCCATTCAGAAAATGTGTGCAGAGTGGAATATTTATTCTTTGGAATTCTGTTGAAAATTATATATAATATGCTTTGAACTTATGATTATTTAAATATGTCATTTCCTTTTCACACGAGAAATACGTATTACCATCTTAAAAATTCATCTTTTAGACGTAGTTCAGCTAAAGAAATCTCATGTGACATCCATATTCTTTTCGCTAGTTTGGAAAGGAATTCAAGGGATTTTAAAATTCTAATATATGTTTGTTTTTTATTATTCACCTTTACTATCCTCAATCAAATATATATTTTCATTATTCACCTTTACTTTACTATAAGATACAAGATTCCAATAACAAGATTTTTTGCAATCCTACATAATTTCCTTTCAAACATACACATTTGGGTCCATATCCTCTTCCTCCAATAAAATTTCATATTGTGACGTAAAACATGTATTCTAAATTTCCTATAAGTAATTGGATATCTTTTACAATGTAGGGGTAAGAATGAACTTTTATAATTAATGATATAAATTGAAAATATAAGAAAAACTTATTTAGAAAGAACATTTGAATTACAAACAATATAACCGCCTACTATTGTATATCATTTGATAAATACAATAACTGAGTAATGCATGTATCAACATTTAAGCTCTTCACATTACACCACATTTAAAATCAAGTCTTACACAAGTAGTCAACTTTTGTATTAATTCTATATGTTTAATTCCTCCAAAATTAAACTTATAGCTGCCAAAAATTTGATCAAATGTAATTTGGTGAGACATCCACTACAGAATAAAATCAAATTTTGAACATAACATAAATAAGAAAACGCGTAGTAAGGCTGATTGATTCTAATTAGTATTTTAGTCTTCTCTCATAATTAATGCAATTTTTTTTTTTTTTAACTTTCTCCTCACAAGTCTCCACCCCAAAAATCTACAGATTGATTCACATCATATATATTTCTTATTCAAATACTTTTTTATATAAGGTTATCTTAGTCCCACAACAATCAAGAAAATTGCAAGATCTGTTTTTTAAATCAACGAGGATATAAAAATTATTTTATTAACCGTCAATAATTAGTAGTAATTCATAAAGCTTTCACAGAAAATTTCCACTGCAAATTGACAAATAAATAAATGTTAGATAGCTGAAAATGATGGAAGTGCCAACTGCTAAACTCACCAACTTCGACAATTTTCTACTCAAAAGTCAACTCTTTGACAATATGGCACCTCCCCATCCTCTTATAAGATTCCCCAATCACAGCTCAAAATCTAGTAATAGTATTGACTAGAGTTTCCTCAAAGTGATGATGAAATCATCAATGAAGTATCATGTCTTGTTTCTAGCATTGTTGCTAATGCTTCACCTCACTTTGTCGATGCACAACCCTCACGTGGAGATCAATCTCAGACACGATAGAAAGCTCCGAGCAAAGCGGCCATCGCCGCCGCCACCAACCTCCGGCAGATTGAACCGCCAAGACTCGCCCATGTCTCCACCGCCTGGGCCTCCGGCGAACCGGTATCCACCACCGCCCTCACCCCGTCCCCCTTCACCACTGCCGCTGCCATCGCGCCGTCCCCCTCCACCACCGCCGCCGCCATGTTGATCTTAAGTTTTTGTTGCATGTATGATGATGGTTATGTATTTGCCTCAAATGCTGTGTTACTTTTGTTCTTTTAGTACACATGTTCATGTTTTTAGTTTGAGATTGTAATTTAATTTGATTGCAATATATGAGTAGGGATGTAAATGAATCAAGCTGTTCGCGAACTGTTCAAAACTTGGTTTAATAAAAGTTGGTTCGAATTTGTTTGTTTTGATTCGCTAAAGTAAAGAAACAAGCTCAAACTTGACGTAGTCAACTTCTTTATAAAACTTTAGTTTGTAAGATATAATACTAATATTTGACATTTTAATATATAATTTTTTATGATAAATATATGAATATTTAATAATAGAAATTTTTTATTATTAAATTATAAATTTAGATAATATTATATTTTTAAGGATATATAATTTATTTTGTTAATAAATTGATGAATAATATAATTTATTATTAATATTTATTAAATTTGTTATTCCTCGATTAAGTTCGAATAGCTCGTGAACTATGAATATATTAGGTAAATTAAGCTCGAGTTTGTTTGATAACTAAACAAACTAAATTCAAATACACAATACTTCGATTCGACTCAATTCGATTACGTACACATATATATGACCCAAAAGGAGTGGAACTAAATAAATTACAATAAAAAGGAACAAGAATAATAAAAACTACTACTTTGTATAAGAAACTTTCGATATTACTATTTACATACATAAATGCATGCAAAACTAAATTACATAAAAGAAAATTATGCCCTACAGCTACTGAGCTAACAATTCACTCAGTACATGAATACTATAACACAACAAGAATACATAAAAGGAATTATAAGTCAGCAAAAAAATGGTAATAGCTGGAATCTACAGCAATGAGCCTCAAGCCAGCAATGGCGGCAGCAACAGACATGCACGAAAAGAAAAAGACGTTGAACCAATGCCAGTTCTTCTGAAGAGAACCCATCTTGTGCTTCTTAGCCACAAGATACATGTGGTTAGCAAGAATGAAGGTGAGAGGGAAAGTGCTTATAGCCCCTGTAAGGCTCATGAAATCTCCTAAGAATGGGAGCAAGGCTGAGATGAAGGTGGTTGCTCCCAAGTAACCTCCTCTAACTACGGTTCTGAATGACAGGTTTCGTATAGCTAGAGCGTTGCCTGAAAGTCCATACCTTGTGTCCAAGTACTCGTACATTGGACTTGCAAAGATGTGGAGAGCAATGATTGTCTGCAAGAAAGCTGAGATATTGGCCACAGCCTTCAACCAAACTGGGCCGCTAACATTGTTGAGTAAGTAGGCTGATGCATTCGATCCGTATGCCCAGTATCCAATGAAGGTGACCGCGTACATTGGGACAACTCCAGCTGAGAACTGGAAATACAGAGCTTTCATCATGTTGTCAACGACGGGCTGTCTCACTGTTGCCTGTCGAGATGAAGAAGAGAATCAAGTGATCAAGGTATTCAAATGACCAAGCGATTTATCATGTAAAATCGGCTATCATGAAGAAGATGCTAAAAAGATAGAACTCGTTTTCTCAAGGATCTCAGATTAGAATTGGACCTGAATTTCTGGAAGCATTCCAGTATTGAAGGCAAAAACAAGATTTGCCGCTGCACCAATAGTTGTAAAGATCTTGCTTGCGCCTGATCCATGAATACTATAATCTCTTGGAGGAGCTTCAAGTCCTGAAAAAGACATTATTACTCAGAATTATTTATTAAAAAAACAAAAAAAGAGAGAAATTGATATTGCATGACACCATGACCACTGGAGCCAATTCAGAAATCAGAGCACATTTGAGGTGTAACGGATTGAAGATTATTTGCAAAGAAGTACTGTTGTAGTGGACAAAAAATAAATGAGGACTGGTGCATAAAAAAAACCTTTACTTCGTAAACAAAGGGCTATCTTGAATTCCAGATCTACCAAACAATAGTAGTCACTTGCAACTAAATAGTGTGATTTCTATCTCAAAACAATTTTTGTAGTTCTTGACAAACTTTCACACTTTATCTGCTTAATTTGAGTAAACAGGTAGCAAAATATAATACAAATCACACTCCAAATTGAATCCAGATATTAATTTAAGATTACTAACTAAGAAGAGCAAAACCAATGCTTCATAATGGACAGGAGAAGAGCATGTTGATATAGTTAAATGGAAATAACATGTTCAGTGTAAATTAGGTGCAATTTTCATAGATTGTAACAATGAAAAGAAAAAGATCATACCATCTTTAAGGGCGAGAACAAATGCTATAACAATGTAAACCAAGCTAAACACTGTTGAGAATCCCAACCAAACCCCTAGTGCAGATAAATGGGGAACGCCAATGGCAAAAAATATACATGCAACACCAGCTATTGCAATGAAGTGTGGAAGCTTAAGGACACTGTCATCTCGGAAAAGAGCATACAGAGCCTGCATATAATGTCCACAGAATCAAACCCTTAAGACTTTGGTAGTGAGGTCAACTCAAAGGCATCGAACCATAAGTGAAAAATAAATTCGTAACAGCTAAAACATAGTCTAAAGAACTAAACTACATTACCTTAAGAGCACTGCCAGCAAGAATGATAAATCCCACGTTGATCATGAAGAGATTCGCATACTGGAGAGCCCATGTAAGTGTATAAGCATCCTTACCTACCAAAAAAACAGCCCCCACTCAGTTAACAAATATCTTTAGATTCGTCTTTCATTAACGGAATTCAACTGCTTCATTTTCTCTTACCATATATAAATCCTGCAAGGTCCCTATATCTGATATGTCTCTTGCCTCCGTATTCGTGAAGCTTGGCAACCAAGGCATTTGCATACAGAGATATGGCGGTTGCTAAAATCAGTCCAACCACACCAGTGATCCAACCCAGTGGAACCATGATGGCTGAAGAGTAACCCAACACATAGGCACTGTTTATCCCAGTTGTAAGAACAAACCCCACTTGAAACCATGAGTCTACATGTACATAAAAAGATAAAATTATCCTCAAAATAATAGAACAACTAATGGGTTATCAGTGCTTAAGCAACCAGAAAATTAGCACTATAATCTCGAACATAATGGGAACTTCATCTCACCAAACTACTAAGACAGAACAAAATTCCATATCCAAAAAGATTTCACCAAAATGCTCTTAACAGAGGTCAAAATGTGAATATTGAAAGAGGAACTTCATTCTATTACCAACAATTATATCTCATAATAAATCAATTTTTTTTTTTTGAAAAAATGCACAAATATTCAACTTCATTCACACAACATTCCTATAACCCCATATAGAGAAAACAAAGAAAAAACTAACCGAATTAATCACGCTCCACATGCAATTAAAAAACACAACCAAATTGGGCAAAAAAACAAAGACAAAAAAATCGAAAACCTTGGCTAATTTGATGGGCAGTTCCTGCAATCTCAACGGCCGTGTGGTCATCGGAGCGGGCCGAAACGGCGTCGTTTCCTTCGGTAGCTCCCATATCTTCTGCCAAAAGCACCGATCTTATTTCTTCTTCCACAGCCAGACCTTCCGCTCTCCCTGTATCTCAATTCCTGAATTCATACACACACAAGAATGAAATCAATCGCCATTACAGTAATCGCAAGCAAGGAAACACACAGTGGAGGTGCTTACAGCAGCAGAGAGAACGAGAAGGGGTTAATGGAGTCCCCTTGTTTTGATCAGGTACTCCACTATGATTGATTTGGCGCTGTTTCCGAAAATATATAAAACAGAATATTTAGAAATTTGGATTCTATGATTCAGTGCTGAAGCGCAACTCGTGGGTTTGAATGGTTGGAATTTGAGGCAGTTTTTGGCAGTTACGTTTTTTCCATTTTCGTGTTTAACTGATTTTGCGTTTATTCAGTTCATATGCAGTTTGAATCGTCTCGTGTTTCACTTTTCTAATTAACAGATTTTATACAAATTTATTGAAGCTTTGCTGCAATTCTGAAATTAATCAGTTTTAAGTAATACTAAGTCATACGTGTAAGATATGTCATTACAATAGATATATTTATATTATTAAATCATTGGAAATGTCATCTAATTTTGATTGCTCTCTTAAATTGGTTAATATTTCATTTGATTACTTGAAATACTGCTATATTTATATTGAGAATCTATAAATAGATATATTAATGCAATACCAAGAGTAAGAAGTTTTTCATCTCTTCCCACTCAAATGAGTAAGAAAGTTGTTTACTAGATTTTGTTCTTTATCTGGTTTGAATATTTCAGCCATTAAAATCGGTATTTTGTTAGGTCTATTTTTTAGTGTCTACCTAACTATTTTATGATTTTTAGGGGTGTCATATTGGTCTACCTAATTATGCTATGCATGAATTTTACAAGTATTTATAAATAGATATATACGTGTACATATAAACATTTGTTTTCCATCATATCTTCATGCATTAAATTTATAGTTTTGGTTAGTCATTGACTAATACAATATTCGAGAAAATGGATAATAAATATCGTAAGAGCATACCAATATTCTTTTCCCTCAAATGGTGGGATTTTTTTTTTTTTTTTTTTAATTCTACAAAACCAGCAAAATTTATCATACGAAACAATCTATGAACCTTAATTCTATTGACACTGACATTGTACCATCACAAGACTAGGAATTTCTGTTTCAATTAATGCTCTTTCTCAATTCATCTTCATGGTCTATATAGCGTACTCGATATTTTAACAAATCACGAAACATGTGAGATGGATATTATTTGAGGATATTCTTAGGTGAGTTACAAATTGTACGACATTCTTTTTTTAATCATATGAATTCTATGTTTTTTTTTTTTTGATATACATATTACTTATCTTATATATAATATTACGAATAAATAATATATTTAAATTAATAATAATAAATCCAAAGTTCAACTAAATGCAAATGAGTGCTCTCCATGATTAACAATGAGACATTATATTATTAATTTAAGGGATCCTAAGACGGATTCCTTATTTAATTATAGTAGTTGCTTTTGGCCTCATCTTTCAAATGGATTATTTTTATAAAAAAGTAATAATTAAGCTCTCAGTCTCATTGATTGGTGAGAGATTTTGTGGATGATGACATCACAAGAAACTTTATTTATTAGCACTAGTATATAGACATAAATATTTATTTATGTGTATAACCCTTGTGAGTTTCCAAGTATAATCCAATAATGAAAGCCAAATTTCTAAAAGTCCCCACAAAATTTTTTATAGAATCGATTTTTTTTTTCTCTCACGAACCAAAAATCCATTCAAACATCATCTCATTAGAAAAAGACACAAACAAACACATTTTATTGAAGAATAAATAAACAAAAACTACAAAATATTCCCATGGAAAAACAATTCACACTAAATGCAAAAAAATTCAAACTAACACATAACTTTTGCTTGTTGCTAATTATCTTATATGTAAAAAATCATCAGACTTTTCTGCATTTATCTGAGATCAGATCTCCAGGGACACACAACAATCAAACAAGGGAAATAAGGATCTAAAATCATAACTTAAAATGTATTCAATACAAACCAAATATCCATTTTCTGGAAACAATGCAATGGAGAGAGCAATCAAGTTTTCACAGCATACTACACAATAGTACAAACTAGTTATCAGCATAAATGAAAAAATACCGATGCAGGCTAGAAGCCGCGATAGCTGAATATGTTGCCAACTTTCACATACATATAGCGATCAAAACCAAAGTGAAGTAACGTTTAACAAGTCGAAAGAAAAAGACACATAATACATGCAGACTATTGACGAAAAGACAAGAAGCTCTTGTAGAATAAGCACAATCGATGCATGACTCTGAATCTTGAAACTCAAATTCTAATGCGGTATATTGTGCTTTTCAAAATGCCAAGTGTCCTAGACTCTTGCTCATCATAAGGTAGGAAAAGAAATTCTAGCAATAGATCACATTTATAGAGAATCGGGGAGCAGCTCTGTCTCGCTCAAGAATCAAAGACTATCAGACTTCTGGTAGATCATGTCTGTTTTTTTCATTTAATTTGCTAAGAAATTCATCCTTTTGTAGAGTAATATAAATAAAATGGGTTCATATAAAAATTCATTGACAGTGTATATATGCATAACAATAAATTGCCATAAAAACAATAATGAATGACCTCTCTTATCTAGGACTGTAATTTCTTGATGGCTAATGCTTTCATATTGATTTCTTCATCAAAACCTCAAATTGTTTAAGTATAATGAAATGAATCAACATTATTAAATACCAATGACATTATATTTATGTAAACAAACAATCAAACCTTAGAGAATCCTCATAGTGAAAAACAATCATTTAATTGATTCTCAATCTCATAATCTAATTTAGTTTTCAAGGATCTGATTATATCGTAATTGTAATGTATGAGATGATAATTATATGAAATTATTCAAGTATATATTCATTCTAACTCCGAATTAAGATTCCACATTTAAATACCAGGGTATCAAACACTCCCTAGCTATCTTTGATACTCTATCCAAATCTTTTCTGATTTCTTTTAGCTTTTTGATACTCTGAGCTATTCATGCAATCTGTATCTAACTTCTAAACAATATCCTAACACTCGAACGAGGGGGTGAGAGATGGCGAGTGTTTATTAATAGCAGAAAACTCATGCAATGTCAAACTAATGTATGTGAACACTTAACAGGGACACCATATACTATATTGAAGAAAAAAGATTCCTCCAAAGAACATTCATTCCTAAAGTGGTTTTCATGCAAAATAGACAATAAGTTTTATCAACAAACACGAAGCTAAAAAGCTGGAACAAATACTCCTAACAATACACAAATTCAAACTGCTTCCATTCATGGTTCAGAACAGCCAAAACTCACCACATTATATTACAAAGCATTAAATACATAAGTAGATAGCAAATTCACAAGAACTCTAAACCTTAGCATCAGTTGGGCTATCATCACCTACAACAACATTGATCTTTTCATACCTGAATTCCCCCGAATGCACAGTGCACTTTGCAGGGATCGTCAAGACCGTCTCCGAGCTATTCTCAAACAACGCCCACAAAAACATCACGATCAACGCCAGCAACGCGCCACATCCTGTCATAAAAACCAATCCAGAAAGGAACCCCAAAGCACATATCTTTTTCCTCTGTGCCAACTTCTCCTCGCTACGCTCCTTGGAAAATGCTCGTGGGTTCAACGGCTGAGAATGCAGCCACTTCGGAACACTCCTTGTTCTGAAGTTCCAAGCATACACACTGCTAGTTTGCATTGAGTTTCCAGTAGATGAACTCAATCCAATCAAGATTTCTTCATTTCTCCACATGTCACCCAAATCAACCTGATACACCAACAGAGGATTGTATGGCCTAGGGCTACCAAACCTACTCAACCTAACCTCAATCCTTTTCGAACTCGAATCATAATCAATCCAAGAATGCAGCTTTTCACCACTATTCAGAACCAAATTGATCGAAGACACATTGCTTGTCTTCACAGAAACAAGACTACCTATGTCAACACCAACATGGTTTGCATTCACATCCCCCACACTCTCATCAACCGAAGTATCGAATTCGACCCCAAGAAACCGACTTTCTTTCAGAACCCCAAAACTTCCACTTGAAGATTTCGAAATGAAGCTTTTGGGCACAACCAGAAAGGCCAAGCCATCGCCATTGTGAGGCGAAAGTGAGAAGGTGAAATCAGCAGAAAATGAAACTGGCTTTCTTGACCTCAAGCTGAAAAGCGTGATGGGCTTTTTCTGAACGAAAAAACCAAAGCTGGGAAAGGAAGTTCTGGGGTTAGTGAGTTGAATGCAAGAGCTGCTGTTTGTAAACTTGGCGTCGCCATTGAGAATAAGGTTTGAACCAAAATGAGGCTTGCTGGGGAGAGAATGCGATAAATGGAGAGCTGAGAAAAGCGCTGAAAGAAAAATGATAATGCGAAACGATTGATTTGAGCGGGGAGCGAAGGGGATTGCGTAAGATTTGGGCATTTTCTTGAGTGTGTTGGGAATTAGGGTTTGTGTGCAGGATTTTTGGGGAAGTTCAGATGAATCGGTGATTCACTAGCAAAACGCAGTGAGAGGGAGGGTAAAATAGTAAAGCCACGATATTTTTTCTATGATACTGTAATGACTAAAATAACCTTGTTCTCTCTCTCTCTCTCTTTCAATATTTAATATTGGAATTTGGAAGGATCTTTCTAAGATTTTCAAAATAAATTCAACTGTCATCATAATTTCATCACTTGAAGAGGATATTTATCTATTATCCATACGCGGCTTTTATGTATGTTGTTGATTATTGAATGAATAATAAATGGTCAGTTCAAAAAAAAAAAAAAGGAATAGTAATATGAAAAGATATCACTATTTGCACTTCACTCATATTACCACTTTTTGGAACAAGAGTAATTCGGATCCAATTCGGATCCATGCTCTTTTTTTTTTCTTTTTTTTTCGCTTACTTTTATAGTTTATTAATCATATATTTGTATTATATTAGTTATACATTTATATAACATATAAATATACAACTAACATAACTATAAAATATGACTAATATAGTTAAAAGTGTCTGTCTGGAAAAATATTAAGGTACCAAACTTCTGTCGACTCGAGTATGGATCTAAGATCCATCTATCAGGTGCTTAAATTTTTTTGTGTTGGAATAAAAATAACTTAATGAATTTCCCAACCCTAAATCCCCTATCTTGGCCTCTAATTTATTTCCTTGATCGACACACATCGAAGCAATGAAAGTGTGTTGCATTTTGTTATATAGAGAAATTATAGTCGTATCAAAAAATAGAACGAATAAAATAAAGTATAAACCAGAAAATGTAGCACAAAGTGTTGTAACACTTCATAAAGCACTTCAGAAAGATACGCAATGAAAATAAACAAACATGATACACATATTTCAGTAGAAAGAATAGAGTAAAACTTCCCCCACAAACTTGTTCTTCTCTATCTTCTTTGAAAGAAATATGTTTTTCAACCCTCAACTAAAAATTAACAAAAGCTACAAACACGGAAGGTGTTGTTTGAAGTGATACGACATCTAAGTAGCAAAAAAAAAAAAACTTTTATAACTTTCTTTTGTTTTTCTTCAGTTTTCCACCATTCTCTAAGATATGGTTGGTAGAACTGCCATTTAATGAGAAATATTTGTCATCATGAAAAACAGTCTTCAAGTTGATCACTTGATTTCTTGATGATGGAAGAGATTGTGTGAAAAGTCTTATTCTTTACTATGTCCACTTCATTTTGACAATCATTCTCTGTGTTTCTCCACCAACTTGCTTAAGCTTCAACTTATTTTCTTGCTTGTTTGACAACAAACCTTTCATTGATGTTTAAATTTGGCCGGTTTGGGCTTTGCTCTCCATCCAATAAAAGAAATCTGCAGTTTTGATTAGTAGAAAAAAAGATGGACACAAGAAAAATAAAAATATATCCAAAACTATCAAAGTAAATCAAGAAGATATTTGACTATTAAAAAGGAGACTATATCTCCTATTACATTTGGTGTTATATCTGATGTTATATGAAATTTAATACATGTGATATGTTATGTTAATTAGTGATGTCATTTGATACATGTGGTGTGTGGTGATGAATTTGGAATATGATATGCAACATGAACTGTGATAGAAGATCTCACTCCTATAAAATAATTAATAGATTTCTAGTTTTTTCTCTAGTAACTGTAGATGTCATATACAAGTACAAATAATACACGTATCAGAAATCAAATACAAATACAAATACAAATAATACACATATCAGAAATCAACGAATAGAATTTGTCCAATATGATAAAATGCATCAAAATTATTAGTGAGACAACAAAAGAGAGCAATTCAAAGTTCATTTGAAAGAATGCCAAATCAACCCAATTTACAATTATAACATACATATACTTTATAAAGAAATAATATTAGTCATGAAGTATCATTCTTTTCAGAAGAACATCAACAACATTTTTTGACGATTAATTGCAACATTGTCATTCATTGACGGACCCAGGATTTCGATCCAGAGGGCCCACGTCAACTTATAAAAAAATACTATAATTTTAAACTAAGCACATAAATTTATCATGATTTCGAAAAAGTTAATATATTACATTATAAAATAATAAAATCCAAAATTAGTAACTTAATTATATCTAACACTTGAATTACAAAATTTTTATCTCACTTTTTTTCGTTTACTCAATGCTTGATAAATTCTATTTATAACTTCACTTAAACTTAAATATTGTTTATCATTATTAGAATACAAAAACTACAAATTTTAAAGAATATTTTGACAATTACCTACCATAATTTTTTTTTTCCATAACTATAAGTATGGATAAAGAATTTGTAAATAAAATACAAAATCATTCATCAATCTTTTGCATCTAATCATTATATCACATATACAATTTAAGATATAATAAATTTACAATAATAAAGAAAAAATAAACCATAAAAATTATATAAAAATAATATTTTATGTTAAAATTAGATAGAAAGACATTGAGAGAATGAAATAAAAAATCTAAAAACAAAGTTGAGGCTTGAGGGATTTATGTTGGGTAGAAGTCAAGGAAGAAAGTGTTTGTTATCCTATTTCTTTTTTTTTTAATTAAAATGGTAAAATTACTAAAATACCCCTGCCTATTTTTCAAAATTTCAGGGGGCCCAATGCCCCCCTTGGCCCTAAGGTGGCTCCGTCCCTGTTGTCATTACTAAACAAATCGTCTGAAATTCACCATCAATTTTATCATTCATATGAATCGAGAATGGAAATTAATTTAGTTTGTTGCGCATTCCATCTTTAATTTATGACGATAACAGTGACAAATAACAAAATTGGTGGAGATATATTATATTTTCATTAAGCCATTGTCCAACGTAATAATAATGTGACGTTACAATTAGACGCTGGAAAATGAAATTGAGAATATGGTGTTATGGTTCGTGACTAGGGTGTAACTCATATCAAATCCGCTGGCACATGATCTGATATGGTCGAACTTTGGTGAATCGGATTTTCTTAGTCAACTCAGGTCAAGATTATGAACCGCTAGTGCGAACAACTCAAAGAGAAGCGAACAAAAATTGTTTTATAATAAGCGAACTATATTGTAACATGATTTGAGACGAACTATTTTCTACTCGATAAGAGTTCGCAGTTAATATCTCGTTGAAGTGCGAGCTTATTTGATTTTGGACTAAGATGGCGAACTCATTTCGATTGAGTTAAGCGAACTGGTTTGAATGCATGTAACCGCCCATTACATGAACCACTAAGCCACTTCCCACCTTTCTCGGATGTTCCCAACTGATATTAATTATAGGAAGTATATATATTCATGATATTCTTTTTTCTATTTTTTTCTTTATGCACAATTATATTTGAAAACACTTACACGTATTCAATTTACTGACTTGAGCGTCAGAGTCCCTTCACCGGGAAAAACCTCGCGGTATTTTACAGTTTTGCAGGTTATTTCATCGGAGAAGAAGAAGATTGGGTTCGAGGAAAATCAATTGGCGCCGTCTGTGGGAAAAACTCAACTTGAGTAAGACGTTGAGAACAATCAAAATGGTGGATACCAGAAGATCACGAAGAAGGTTTGAAGTGAGAGGAACATCAAGGAGGCAAGATGACGAGGAAGATGGTCGAAGTTCTGCACCGAAAAACCTCCCCGGTACTATGACTTTGACACAGGAGGAATTGGAGAATTTGATGGAAGCAGTTGTCTAGAAAGCTTTGAACAAACAGAGGGTTGAGTCACAACAAGGTAACACTAATATTCACATTAGAAAATAACCGGAAGATGACAAGTCTCAAATAGATGAGCAAGAAAGTCAGTTCAATCATCCTCGCGGCCAGAAGCGAGAACATGTAGAATTATCTGAGAAAGTGGATGATCTAAGAAAGGAGTTGCGAGAAGTCCAGAGAATTGTTCGATGGGTTCCAAGAAGTTCGAGGGGAAATCCTTTCTCTAAGGAAGTTATGGAGGATGAATTGCCAGCCTCATTTCGACCAATTAACTTTGACTATGATGGCACTACAGATCCCTGGGATCACTTGTGCAGGTTTGAAAATACCGCTCTCCTGCATCGATATTCAGAGGGTATTAAATGCAGGGTGTTCGCTACTACTCTTATCAAGGCGGCTCAAACTTGGTTTAGTCAGTTGCGTGATGGAATGATACACGACTTTGAGCAGTTATCTGAACTTTTCCTGCATCAATTCGCCAGTTCGAGAAAGCAAAGACAGTCAATGCAGACCTTGTTCGGAGTAAAGCAGAAAGGAGATGAGACGCTGAGAAGTTATGTTAAACGATTCACGGCCGCCACGTTAGAGGCCCCTGAAGCTTCAGACGACCTGATTGTTAGCGGCTTTATTCAAGGTTTGAGAGAGGGAGATCTTCATACCTCTTTGGTAAAGAAAACACCAATGAGTTTTGATGATTTATTGCAGCGATCTACGAAGTACACCAACTTGGAAGAAGCAGTTCGAATCAAGAAAGGTGAGGGTTCCAATCGAATGGTTAGATCGCAAGAACATGAGGTCGCAATGAAGAGAGAAGCCATAGATCCTCGAACAAGATTTGCACCTCCACCGTTGCGAGAAAGTAGAATAGGACGAAGATATAATCAGTACACTCCTTTGACCATGGCTCCAGGGCAAGTATTGATGGAAATATGGAATTTGCCCCAATTGAAGTGGCATGTTACTTGGAGTGCCAATCCAAATAAGCCGCCCACTTTTGGTAATGGAAAACTTTGTAGGTTTCACAATGAATATGGGCATGGAACTGATGAATGCCTACATTTACGGGACGAACTGGAGAGGCTCATAAGAGAGAATAGGTTAGCTCGATTTGTTCGTCGAGCTCAACCGAATCAGGAGCAAATGAATAACAGAGAGGAGCCTAGAAGAGAGAGAAGACTAGAACGACAAGAATTACCTCCACCACCGCCTCTCCCGCCTCGGAACCGACCTGAACAAGAAGAAAGGCCTACCATTTATATGATCATGGATGGGCCAACAGATGGAGATTCCAATAGAGCTTGGAAAGCGAGACTCAATTCAGTTCGACAGTAACAGAATACGGTTCACTCAATTTTTGATGATGTGGCGATTGAGTTCGGAGTTCGAGATCGTGTGGCTATTCAAAGTCCTTAGTTTGATGTTATGGTGATTGTTGCTGAGATAGAAGGCTTTAATGTTGAGCGGGTGTTCGTTGATACTGGAAGTTCGGTTGATATCATGTTCATGGATTGCTTCAAGAAGATGAGATCGACAGTGGAGGTAAAATCTGTAGAAACTTCACTTTATGATTTTGCAGGAGAATCTGTGACAGTTTATGGCAAGGTCCAGCTTCCTATGGTTCTAGGAGATGGAGAATGGAGACAAAATAAAACGATGACTTTCCTCATAGTGGATGCACCCTCTCAATATAACGTGATTTTAGGTCGTCCCTCTTTGAGCTCATATGCCGCAGTCATTTCGCCTGTACATTTAATGATGAAATTTCTTGTTGAAGATGAAGATGGACGCATAGTAGGAGTAGGAGTGGTTTATGGTGACCAACAAATTGCTCGGCGTTGTTATGTGGTGGCAGTTCGTCAGTCCGAGTCTCGGAAACGCCATAACGAACATAAAGATGAAATTGATCGAGGAAGAGATAAAAGTCAAAAGATGGGGGACGAGCCGAACACAGCTGAGTTTGAAGAAGGAGAACTGATGAGTATCGAGTTGATCCCTGAGCAACCTGGACATGCAGTTCGTTTTGGAAGTCAATTACAAGAGCAGATTAGAGATGAGATGGTGAAGGTTTTGAGGGAGAATGTAGATCTATTTGCATGGAAGCCGGAAGACATGAAGGGCATAAACCCAGAGTTAGCGGTTCATAGATTAAACATTAAACCTGACGTTCGACCAGTTAAGCAAAAATTGAGGCACTTTGGAGATCAACAGAACGAGGTCATTGAAGGTGAAGTGAGGAAGCTGCTGGAAATAGGGCATATTGAGAGAATCCAATATCCTCGCTGGTTGGCTAATGTTGTGTTAGTACCGAAGCCAGGGAATAAATGGAGAATGTGTATCGACTTCAGAGATTTGAATAAAGCCTGCCCTAAAGATCATTATCCTCTGCCTCGAATTGATAAGTTGGTGGACTCCACTGCTGGATGCGAACTACTCAGTATGATGGATGCAGCTCAGGGATATCATCAAATTCTATTGCATCCGGAGGACAAGCCCAATGTCGTCTTCATCACCTCTTCAGGTACATATTACTATACGGTAATGCCATTTGGATTGAAAAATGCAGGAGCTACTTATCAAAGAATGGTAGATGAAGCATTCAAAAGCCAGTTGGGGCGAAATATGGAGGCTTATGTGGATGATATGCTGGTAAAAAGTGTACAAGCAAGCACACATGCCGATGATTTAAATGAAACAATGATGACTATTCGGAAACATGGGATGCGTCTGAATCCGACGAAGTGTTCATTCGATGTCAAGGCCGGAAAATTTTTGGGGTATATGGTCACCGAACGAGGAATAGAAGTCAATCCCAACAAGATACGAGCTATACAGGAGATGTCACCTCCTCGGACAATAAAGGAAGTATAAATGCTGATTGGTCGCATTGTGGCCTTGAGCAGGTTTATATCCAGGTTGGCGGATAAAGGATTATCTTTCTTCAAGATATTAAGGAAGAATAGACAGTTCGGATGGGATACAGAATGCCAAAGGGCCTTTGAAGATTTAAAAGTATTTCTATCATCACTTCTTTTGTTAAAACAACCAGTTAAGGGAAGTAAATTGATAGCATATTTGGCAATCGAGAAAGAATCGGTCAGTTCGGTATTGGTTCGAGAAGAAGGGAGAGATCAGTTTCCAGTATACTTTATCAGCAAAGTCCTTCATGGAGCAGAAGTTCGGTACACCGAAGTAGAAAAAACAGCCTACGCTCTGGTTACTATGACAAGGAGATTGAGGCCATACTTGGGATATGAGGTAACAGTGCGAACAGATCATCATTTGAGTGTGGTTCTTGGAAAACCTGAAGCATCAAGAAGATTGATCAAGTGGGCTGTGGAGTTAGGGCAGTTTGATATCTGATACGAACCGCGCACAGCTATCAAAGGGCAAGCCTTAGCGGACTTTATTCAAGAAACAACCAGAATACAAGAAAATAAAGAGTGGGAACTGTATGTTGATGGATCATCATCTCGTCAAGGAGCGAGAGCTGGAATATTGTTGATTAGTCCTTAGAAGGATGAGTTGGAGTTTGCTTTAAAGTTTCAATTTCGAGCATCTAATAATGAGGCTGAATATGAAGCTTTTTTTACAGGGATTGAGAATAGCTGAGCAAGTTGGAGCTCGTAATGTAATCATCAAATCTGATTCACAGTTGGTGACCCAGCAGCTTCAAAATCAGTATGAGGTCAAAGAGAAACGCATGGTTTCTTACGTGCAGAAGGTGAGAGATATGGAGAAAAAGTTTGAAAAGCTCCGGATTAAGCAGATCCCTAGGAGTGAAAATCAGAAAGTTGATTTTCTGGCGAAGATAGGAAGCTCACTACAAGATTGTTCGAGAAGAAGCATTACTGTTATGGGAGTAGGAAATGAGGAGAAAGTGATGAGTATTGACGAGGTAGAGTCCGATTGGCGAGCTCCTTTACTGAAATTTCTCAGAGGAAAAAAGGAAAGAACAACAAAAGAACTTGAGAAATTGGAGAAGCAGGTTCGATTCTATTATGTCATTGAAGGAATCTTGTATAGAAAAACATTTTTACCAACAGATGCGAGATGTCTATCTCAAGAAGAAGGGATAAAGGTTCTAAAGGAGGCACAGGAAGGAGGATGCGCGAACATGCAGGAGCAAGGGCACTAGCTCGAAAAGTTGGTCGAGCTGATTTTTATTGGCCAACAATGAAAAAGGATGTTGAAGATTTAGTTCGGAGATGTGATATTGCCAAAGGCATGGATGGCGAATTCATATACCAGCCACGGATATGCTTACTGTATGTTCGCTCTGCCTGTTCGCTAGATGAGGAATTGATATAGTAGGTCCATTCGTCAAGACAAAGGGAAATAAGCAGTTTCTAGTGGTAACTGTTGATTATTTTACTAAGTGGGTGGAAGCCGAACCATTGGTCAAAATTACAGAAAGTGATATGATTCATTTTATATGGAAAAACATCTGTTGTCGGTTCGGTTTACCAAGAATTTTGGTATCAGACAATGGAGCTCAATTCCGGGGAAAAAAGATCACAGAATGGTGTAAAGAAATGAAGATATTGCAAATATTTACTCCTGTAGCTCATCCTCAGGTAAATGGTCAAGTTGAGGTTGTCAATCGTATCCTTGTGGACGGAATAAAAAAAACGACTTGAATTCGAAAAGTCCAATTGGGTTGATGAACTGCCATCAGTGTTATGGGCATATTGAACTACTTCTAGATCGACTACTAGAGAGACGCCTTTTAGTTTGGCGTTTGGGATGGAGGCAGTAGTTCCTGCGGAAGTTCAAGGAGAAACCTTGAGAATTACTAACTTCGAACCTTAAGAGAATGAAGAGTTGATTAGAACTGATCTATTGTTTCTGGATGAAATCAGAGATGAAGCCAGAGTTCGTCACGAACTTTACAAGAGACGGATCCAGGTAGCTTTTAATAAAAAGATCCGAAAAAGGGAATTCCAGGTTGGAGACATGGTATTAAGGCAATCTGATGCCTTAGTAGAGATCGGGAAGTTGGATGCCATTTGGGAAGGACCCTACACTATTTCGAACATTTTGCCTGGTGGATCATATGAATTAACAGATCGAAATGGCAAGGTGCTACCAAGGCCATGACACGTAACCCATTTGAAGAAGTTTTATACAAGAAATTGTTTCTGTATGTTATTTCTTCTTCTTTTTAATTCTTGTTGATATTATGGAATGATAAGTATTTGTCCTCCCCATGGATGTAGGTTGAATTGACCGAACCACGTTAAATTCCTGTGTCTTTTCATTCTGTTGATTTCATATGATTAAGCAAACTGAAGAGTTTCCTCGGAACTTATGATTAAGTGAACCGAAGAGTTCTCTCGGAACTTATGATTAAGCAAACTGAAGAGTTCCCTCGGAACTTATGATTAAGTGAATTGAAGAGTTCCCTCGAAACTTATGATTAAGCGAACTGAAGAGTTCCCTCGGAACTCATGATTAAGCGAATCGAATGAGTTTCTTCAGAATTCAATAATCAAATGGAAGAGCACTGAGTTATGTTCAAAAATTTGAATATAATCAAGCGAGCGAACATAAAAGAAGCGAAATTGAAGTAGGTCAAAACATGGAATTATGTTAAAATTTTCTTTTACAAGGATGAGTACGGTTTTCAAAAAACTATTCAGTATTTATTACACATGCGCTAACTACACTAATAAGCATCTGAAGGATTAACATAGGGAATTGGCTCAGAGGTGGGCTCAGTGGCAGAAGGAGATGGCGATGGAGCGAACATTTCTTTTGGCAGATCCATAGCTGAATCAGGAGCTGCTAAAGGAACATGAGGAGGTAGTGTCGAACTGGTACTTGGAAGAAATTTTGGGTTCATCACTTCATGTATTGTTTCTTCCAAATATCTAGACCACCATTCATCATCCACTCCTTCACTCAGATTCCCCTTCCAGCCTGGAGGAAAGAAGAAGAATTGTTGAAGTTTCTTGCCCAAAGTAGGAAGGCTGAAACGGAGTTCGGAGAAAGGCAAAGCTTCTTTCAACTCCTCTTGACATAAGCGAACCCCTTCTTTAAAATATGCTTCGGCCATGGGGGCGGCTTTGGAAAGAAAAAGGACGGAGTTCCACAGTTGATGGACGAATCTTTCGCGAAACCCCTCCACTATAAGTCCCATTTCTGGACTCCAAACAAATTGATAGAAGCCTTCATTAAAGCCTTCACTCCTTTTGGCTTCACCAAATTGAGCTCGGGAACTCTTTTCCTACTCAAACTCCACCTTCCAGAAGATCGCGTCCGCTTCCGCTGCCTTCAGAGCTTTTTGTTTTTCCACCGCTTCTCTTTCCTTGGTGAGCAATAATTCTTCTTTCCTCGCCAATTCAGATCTGGTATACCCTAGTTGCAATTCACTTTCATCTAACATGCTAGATAAAGTTTCGGCTTTACCGGCTTAGCGTGCACATCTGTTATCAAAGTTGTTTTCTCCTCCTCCACTTCATTCAGCTGATCGCGCTGCTTCCGAATTTGAGCTCGGCGGCGTAACGCTGTTTTGCCGAAGTTCTTCAGATAACTCACCAACTTCTCACCTCGAGAGATATTCAAGGTCAAATCCCTCTCTTCAATATACAGCTCATGTACAGTAGTTTTTCCCACAGTGGCTTCCGGAGGGTTTTCAACATCAGTTCGTGGCTCCTCCGCAGTGTGACATTTTTTGCTGGGAGCCCTATTTAAACTAGAAGATCCCCTTTTCTTTTTTTTGGGGAACGGTCGCTCCTGGAGTCCCCTTATCTGCCTCTTCAGTCAAGTTGACAGGTTTGGTTGACTGAGGCATGTGAATTGTTACTGTAAGGGGAAGTGATGCAGAGATGCTGATAGAAGGGATAGGAAAATCGGAACCTTCAAGAAGATCTCTCCCTCCTTGTTGAACGATTTCTTCGGTAGGTCTTGGAGCTCACCTGGCCAATTCAGCGAGTCGCATTTCCTCAGATGTTCAGAAGTCTGAAGCTCGCTCCTTGTCCACGGCATGTTCGGCAGGGATGATAGGGATTCGCTCCACTTCAGTAACCTCACTCGCAAAATTAAAAAACATTGCCATGGTGCTATCTGCAGGAAAAAGAGAGATCAATTAAGGTACTACTCCACAATATATATATATATATAATTTGGGATCTTTCTTTAACCTAGATCGAATCGGGAAGAGATTTGGTTGTTCGGATAAAACCCCCAGAAAGTGAGTAGAGATACACACGAGCTCAATTGTACGATGTCGAACCACCCCTTCTGGAATATTGAGTTCAAAAGCCTAATCTAGGAATCTCCCGGAGAAGCAGAACTTGTATGAAGAGGATGATCGACCCAAGAAAGTAAGTCAAAAGGTCGGTTTGCTGGAGCACGAATAAAAAGATAGAATTTTTCCCAATTAGGGATTTTCTCATCTCCGGGGGACAAAAATTGAGCTCGTCTATCTCCACTACGAGGACTCAGATAAAATCGAAAAGGGTTAGTTCGTTTCAACATAAAACAAGATTGAAATCTATCAGCAGTTGGTTCAACACCCATCCATTTACAAACCATATAGAAAGAGATTATATAGCTAATCGAATTGGGATGGAGTTGGTTCGGGCAGATCCCGAAGGCATTACCAATGGTATAGAAAAAAGGGTGAACAGAATGGACTAGACCTAGAGATATATGCTTCAAGAACTAGGTTTGACAACCATCCGGAGCCTAATGAGGTCGGTCTTCCGAATTGGGAATAATTACTGAGTAGCCGTCTACCAAGAACGAACTCAATAGAACAACATGGGTTTGAGTGGCTTTAGTAGCAGAAAAAACATCATCGACGGTTTTCTTTCTTGATTTTTTAGGAAGATTAGAGGGTTTTCGATGGGTTGAAGAGGATGATCTAGGGTTTTGCGAGAAAGAACGGAGAGAAACTTGATTGAATCCTTCATTTGATTCACTCTCATCTTGCAGATGTATCAAAGAATTTGAAGAAGCCATGGAAATCAGAAATTAAAGAAAGAAGTTGGTACCTGGAAGAGAATGAAAAATCTCAGAAATTGTAGAGAATCTTGCTTGCTGAAGAATGAACAGTGAATTTGCAGAAGAGTTTTTTTTTAAGAAGACGTGTTATATTTATAGTGAAGATGATATTGGAATTTGGGGGGAAAAAGTTGAAAAGTCGGGTGTTTTCTGACCCTTGGATCTAAAAAGATTGAACGGCGAAAGATGAAAGGGTGTGCAAAGGGAAATGTGCCGTTGGACATGTGACATACAGAAATGACTGAAAGGACGTATCATTTCTAGAAGGATCATTTGATGTTCGGCATAAGTGATGCAGACTAGCGCATGTAAACATGCACTTCGAAGGGGGGAGTACCTGATATGTTCGAACTTTGGTAAACCGAATTTTCTTAGTCAGCTCGGGTCAAGATTATGAACCACTAGTGCGAACAGCTTAAAGAGAAGCGAACAGAAATTGTTTTATAATAAGCGAACTATGTTGTAACATGATTTGAGACGAACTGTTTTCTACTCGATAAGAGTTTGTAGTTAATATCTCATTGAAGTGCGAGCTTATTTGATTTTAGACTAAGATGGCGAACTCATTTCGGTTGAGTTAAGCGAACTGGTTTGAATGCATGTAACCGCCCATTACGTGAACCACTAAGCCACTTCCCACCTTTCTCGAATGTCCCCAACTGACATTAATTCCAGGAAGTATATATATTCATGATATTCCTTCTTCTATTTTTTTTCTTTATGCACAATTATATTTGAAAACACTTACACGTATTCAATTTACTGACTTGAGCGTCGGAGTCCCTTCACCGGGAAAAACCTCCCGGTATTTTACGGTTTTGTAGGTTATTTCATCGGAGAAGAAGAAGATTGGGTTCGAGGAAAATCATGATCCAAGTTTTTTTTTTCAGCTCAATACAATTGTATTGTCCTGTACCAAATAACATGGATCGCATTATGCGCTTTTGAAACACTATTTTCTGATATGTTGTACAGTACTGTACAATAATATACAACCATGAATCTTCGCTGCTGCTAGTTCAAAACAAATAATTATGCACCCTCTTATTAAATTGTTAATGGCTACAGTTTGATTGCCAAAGTTATATATAAAGGTTATTATCTTTTCTACCCAATAATTTATCACATCTGACAATTTCGATCATTAACTTTTCGAGCTGACAATTTTATTTTTTAATTTTTGAAAATTAAAAAATGTAGGTCAATTTCAACCCGAAAAGTCAAATTGGGCTCAAATCGCTAATTTGGGACTATTCAACCAAATTTAATGATTTTTATTAAACAACATTAAAGTAATACAAGAGTATTAAGAATAGATTAAAAGTTAAAGGATAAAATTGTCGGCTCAAAATCAGTAAATTGAGCTGAATAGCCCAAAATTAGGGCTTGATTGCCAAATTTGAGCCCAATTTGACCTTTCGGGCTGAAATTGGCCAAAATTTTCGAATTTTCAAAGTTAAAGGATAAAATTACTAGCCCGAAAAATAAATGTTGGCTTTGACCAAAGGGGTCATTTTGTAAAATCAAAAAAGATTTGGGGCCTTTTTGATATATTTTAAAACCTTTGGGGTCAAAACATAACTTTCAGAATATTTGGGGTTAAAACATAAAGCTCATAAACTTTTGGGGTTAAAAAGAAATTTCCAAAAATTTTAAGGGCTTAAAAGAGATTTTAGAAAGTTCAGTGATCAAAACATAAAATCACTAAAATCCTAAAGTTTGCACCCAAGTCCCTGATCTCTTTCAAAATTGCAAAACGGTCTCTCCCTTCCCAACCATCCACCCGCCGTCACCCGTCGCCCAAACTGCTTCAATAGGCGACACCCCAACAACACCACCACACACACGCACACCCACACCCACGAACACCACCCGACATGGCACCGCCCCACACACATGCGAAACACAGCACGGCGCTGCTACGCATGGCGGCACCCAACTCACACACGCGCACAACCACGGTGGCGCCCCAATCCACACACCCACACGATAGACCCGACGGCGGCGGAGCAGACCCGGAATGAGAACTAGAGAGAGAGAGAAAAGGGAGTGACTGAGATTTTGCCACCATTTTTCGACGAAACCGGCGATCGGACGGAGATTCTGAGCCCGAATATGAAACGGACTCGACGAGGGCTTCAAAACGAGGTATGGTTCAGCCGGAACGGAGGTGATGGAGGCAGCAGCGGTGGCTGGCGGCCGGAAGACTGGAGAGAGAGAGAGAGAGATTACTTTTGTCCAACTGATCCAATTCTATCTTTTAGGTGATCCAATTTTCCTTTTTTATTCACCGTTTTGGGTCACAGGCCCCTAAATGGGTTATCCATTAAACGTATCATCTTGGGCTTCGATATATAACATCGTTTGATTATAATAAATTATAGTTCGATTAATAAATTATGCATTATTTCGTTTTGAAACACACATAATAAAAACAAGCAATTAAGTGTTAAATTATTTAATTAATTCAATTATACATCGGTTTATCCTAGGTGTTACAATTACATCATGTATTGTACGTTTCTAAAAAATTAATTCTAGAAGAAAATTGCAATTTCAAAAATTAAAGTTAATTTCGCTTCTTTTCCTTACACAATTCACTGACTATCAAAGTTAAATATGTGTCTAAATTAAACCAACAAATAAACAAGTTGATGGCTTTTCCTTACCTTCGTTTGATTTATATTAGAAAACTGTATCTTAGAGCAACATGATTTTTGTTTAAGTATAAATAAATAATTCTCAGTTCTCTTCTGGTCTCTGATCTTGGAATTAAATTATAAAGTAGGCGTGCATATAAGGTGGTAATAAGCTGTTAGTAGATAGTGTGAAAACAAAAGGACATTTGGACAATTAGGAGAGAGATGTTAGAAATATAGGGGAAGAGGTTGGACAATATCCCAACATTATTTGGTGGCAATGCAATATTGCCTGGAGACTATGCATACTAATATGAAGAGTTGAGTAAATTCAGAGATCGTGAGGCCCTCCAAATCTATACATCTTTTTAATTTGTCTGCAATCCATCTCCATAATTTCACGCCTTTCTAAATATTTAATCACACGTACTGTCAAACATATATGTTGTCTGTGGAATATGGAAATCATGTTATTACTCAACTCCTATATATATATATATATATATATATATATATATATATATATATATATATATATTACAACTTTTGTTCCTTTTTAGTTATTTTAGTTAACCCTTGATACAAGATATGATGGTACTTACTTACATACAACCTAAATTTGGATGTTACGATTTGATGTAAATGGAACAACTTGATTTTATTATATGAAGTGATTCGGCTATAAAGTAGGTGGTACAGACAAATAGTGTACAAATGTCTGAATCTGATTAAAATAATAAAAAATTAATATATTTTTTTTGTCTATATTATCTAATTCTACACTTCCTCTATTTGTTGGTAATTACTCCCTCCGTCCCAACTCAACTTGCCTACTTGCCATTTTGGTTTGTCCCAACTCAACTTGTCAACCCATAAATGGCAAATTTTTTTTTACCTTAATAACCCTATATTTCAACATTATTACAACAATGCCATCAAAAAGTGCATATCCACTTGATTTGATGTGCATATTATTACAAAAATGCCATAAAAAAGTGCATATCCACTTGAGTCAACTGCATTTTCTTAATCTCCGTGCCCGGTCAACGTAGACAAGTTGAGCCGGGACGGAGGTAGTACAAGCTAGCCTTGTTCCGTGAACTGTTTCTCATGCGGAACAAAAGAAAGGCATTTGAGTTGTGAATGATTGATTTGCAAACTTGATAAAAATGAAACAACACTTAATTAATATTGTTCTCTCATTATTCTCCAGGGTTGCGAACATGATATTATAAATATCCGTACTCGAACTTGAAAGGACTTAAGGTCCAATTTAATGAACTTAAGAGACCATTTAGATAAGACTCATGTTGGTCAACTTAGATCCATTGGCATAGTATGTAATTAGGTCCAAGTGCAAATAAACTATGTAATTAATTTCTTTTTAATGGGCTAGGGAAATGGGAAATAGAGACAATGCAGCTTACAAAACCTAATTAGTCTAATCTGCACATTTTAACATTGAAGATACTAATTGATTTTGGCATATATGTATAGAGAAATGAGAGATAACACAATGCACACTCAAAAACTCTACTATTCAAGAAATTCCACCTAGAGTTTAAAGCAAGATACAAGAAGATAAACAAGCTCAAAATAAGACTATCATATATTCTGGAAATATTATGTTCTGGTCTCCAATACATAGTACTAAATATTTATAAGCTACAAGATATTGAATGGTTCAATGAACAAAAGCAAAAGCAACTTTCAAACTCCCAATATGACTTCTTGAATTCAGACCTCTGACTGTTACTTTGAAAGAGTCGTATCTTCAAAGTTGCTACGAACTTGAAAAGTCATAATGTATGGTTGGAAATATAATTGAGTTGGCATTCTAATGCCACAAATCATGCATGATCAGATTTATCTACAGAAAATTATGACCCAAACTTGAGAAAATTATGATCCAAACATTAAAGACCATCAAATTATGCGAATTTCAATTTCACCATAAATTTTCTGTCTCTTCATCAGCTCCCACCTCTGTTGAATTTGTACTATTTTAGCAACTGGCACGTAAAGCCCGCTATAGTTGATAACTTATGAGAAGTTGATAGTGAAAGAATTGAACTTGTTAAGTAATTAAGGGAGAGATGTTTGCTCTTAATTTCCTTTAAAAAATAGGGTTAATTTCAATTTTGATGGCAATCAAATTTCGATGTAGCAGTTAAACTACAGTGGTCACATCAGGGATTTTAAAAATTCCAATCAAAATTGACTGAAATGGAAAAAAAATTAAAATATAGAAGACAAAAATTGGAAATCGAATACTTAGTTGTCAAAAAATAAAAAGTGACCTACATACCTGAACAAAATTGCAATTACCCCTTAAAACACTAAATAAATCTTCTAATAGCATTATCAGGGATACTATACTATTGTAGGCATATATATGTCATTAAATTAGCTAGCTATTGCAAGAAATTTATTGATGTTTTTTAAGTGAAACAAAATTATTAGAATTTAGGATAAAGGTGGAAGCAGTGGGACTTAGAAATTGGAGGAGAATGGGGTCGACATGAGTTTGAATTTAATGGCCTGAAATGTTAGTATTGCAATAATATATAATTTGACAATTCTATATTATTGTCCTATACAAAAATAAATTGTAGTGCAAGAGGGAAACATTTGGCCTACATATTTTCCCATTTTGAAGCCATTGTTTGTTTTGTACACTCACTTTGTCCAAAATTCTTTTATATCATCTGACACTAAAATACACCTCATTCCATATCCTCCTTTCTAATTTAATTAATTGCTCCCACCATCTGAATCATCAATTCCAATGCATTTTGTCCTAAACCAAATTAACACATGATTGTTGAGAATATGCATGGTGTTAGTGTTTTATATCACAACAGTTGGAACGTACACACAGATAATGTGTTTTCAAATTCTCAAGAGATTTTTTTTTTTTTTTGGAAAAAATTATCAAAACAATGTAGTTTCAGGGCTTAACCCAAGATCATGTTACATAGAGAATGTCCTTCAAAATTAAAGACATACAAAAAAATTAACTCATTTTAAAGATGAATGAAAATCGATATTTCGAGTTGCATGATTTTCAAGAATTCTTATGTGCCAAAACTTAAAGATCGAAATGTAAATGAACTTAGCATGACCCTAAAATGTCCTTTTTTTAAATTGAAATGGGATTGGCCTAAAGGTCATGAAGGTGTTAGAATAGAGGTAGCTAGGTTGTTGGGATTAGTTGGAGTCATGTGATGAGAAGGTTCATAAATATTTATTGTATAAATAAAGGGAGCTTTATTTGAACACAAAGGGGCATGTTTAAAGGACTTCTTTTTATAAGGTTTCACCACATGTATATGATTCCATTCCCTTTGGGACACTCAATGTAAGAAAATAATGACTCTTAATATTATTTTTCTTTGCTTGCTTGCCTTGGATTCTAAATAAAGTCCTCTAACCATGTGATCATTTTGACTCATCTTTTACATGCCAATTCCCCTCAGGACCTTTAACATGGGCAACAAATCATGGGCTAGCTCTAACTTAATGGAACTCCTACATTTTTTTTTTCTTTTTATGATCTCGAAATTTCGAATTTCAAGATTTTATATATAAGTGTATGTATTATAATTTGTACAAACAAATATTATTAATTAACTCTCAAGAAATGCTCCTTCAAAGAGTAGGACTGAAAATGGTTTTGAGCTTAAACAGCAAATCAAGTTTTTCATATTTGGAAATCTACAATTAGGGCAAACTTAATTTTAAGTATCAAGAAGAACCCTTCAATTTAAAGTAATTAATTATTATTTACAGCTAGACAGTATGCCTTCTATCATTCATTTATGAATATTTATAAAAGAAAAAAATTACATATTAAATTGAGATAATATTAGTTAATGTTTGATTAAATTAATGAAAATGATTAGGTGAAGTACTGTTTCATTCCAGAGTTGGGGTTAGTTAGCAAACACAAGACATCCAATTAGAATGTCCAGTTTTGCAGAAATGGAAGAAGCATGCCAACTATATGTGCAATCATTCTCTGCACTATGTCCAATACAGCAACTCTATATACATATATAAATCAAACACTCATACATAATATATTATATATTGTATATTGTAAATATACGGACATTATCAATAAAAAATTAAAAAGATAACTAAAAGTGCTCTTTAAAATTATATGCCCTCATTTTACAACTCCCCTAGAATTTCCACTTCAATTTGAATTACTTTTTCATTATCAGATAATTAAGGATTATATAATATGCTTCATCCTCCTACAAATTCTTGATAACTTAATTATTCTTCACATAGTTTTAGCTAATTAATTACCTTTAAATCTTACTAATTAATATACTCAGTCATCTTTCAACTAGCTAGTAAATCAAGACAATTACAAGTTTCTTTTTTCTTTCCAAAAACCAATCATCCAAGAAAAAGGGAATGAAATTGAATACTATCGTGAACCTCAGAAGATACACAAACAAGAGAGAGAGAGAGAGAGAGAGAGAGAGAGAGAGAGAGAGAACTCAAGATTTCTTCATGAAGTAGAACTTACTTGAATATATTTGTGTAAGCTAGGCTGTCTTCTTACGTATACTGAGCAATATATTCAGCTCTTGGGTTCGATTTTACGAATCGGTGAGGCCCTTTTCTTTGCATGATGTTATGAAGCTCTTCACCAGATCTCCATGTCAGAATAAGCTACCAAAGGATGAATCCAAAGGGATAGCATGATCCAAAATGAACACAAATTGAAGATGCAAAAACAAATAAAGATATAAATAAATAATCGATAATATTGAAAAAGAGTTGGGATCAATGCGATCCCTTTGGACGCCTCCATTAGTGGCTGTAAATGCTGTGTAGCAGCAGCAAAGCAGTGCAGTTTACCCCTTCACTGTGTGTTTTGTGTGTGGAAGAGACAGAAGAAAGTGGCTTAGACTTTGTCAATATAAAAGAGACTGCTCTAACCAATTTAGAGACGACTAAGCTTTCACATACAAATATACCTCTTTTTCAATGTTTTTTATTGTCGCCTTTTATAAGAATAAACTCTATTTTATATTAATATTAATTTATATCAATGTCTACCTTTTTTTTTCTTTCCTTCCACTAGTATATATACCATGTTTATTTCTATATTTTCTATTTCTTTTTTGGAATAATATTTTGTTTAATGTATTTTTTCTTTCTTTACTACTATATGATGCAAAATTCGGTAAAATAATTCAATAATTATTTTAGTTATTTTTCTTTTTAGATGTTTGTACATTTTTATTCCAAAATTATCACTATATATTTCTTAAAAATGTGATAATTTTTTTCAGTCTCACGTGTTAATTTTTTGCTATAAATTAGGAATTTGATGGGAATTTTTTTTAATTAATTTGATTATGTTTCAAAATTTAAGTATATCGTCAATTTTATATGTTTCTTGATTCATGACAACTTTCTAAAACAACATTTTAATGTGATTGGATACAGTATTATTTATAAAATCTTGGATATTTTGTTGCTAAGTAGATTACTACTTTAAGCTAGATAAATGATGCTTTTATACTTCACAAAAACTTTTGTGCACCAGTTGCACAGAAGTGAAAATTCGTGCAATTCATACATTTATGTTATAAATGTAGTATCTTTATGTACAAATATCCGTACCTTTTAAAATGAACATGCATAAAGGTATTACATTTATAACATAAATGTATGGATTGTACGGTGCATCTGGTGCACATAAGTGTTACTCTTTATACTTACCATGAGTCTGCGTAACAATTACTAACATGGTCAAGGTAGATAGGAGGAAAGTCATGTTCAAAATATTCCCCATGTCTATGTTTTGTACTAATAAATTTGCTTTTTTAGCACTTTATTTTTAAAATGATAACATTTCTTTTTAGGAATACCAAGTTATATAGATAAACTCCAAGTCTCCAATAAGGACCACCATATATGCTCAATTATTTTTCATTTTAATTTCCTTTAATTTTTGATGTATTCGGATGTTAATATGCATATATATATATATATATATATATATATATATATATATATATATATTATCAAATTGAACTTGAGTGCATCATTCTAAAAAATCTAATATGCATATATCATGAGATTATTTTTATAAATCTTTTTTTGAGAGACAAGACAATCCACAACTATACTTGGAACACAGAAACTAAAATCAAAATTTTACCTTAAATCTGAGATTGAAGTAAAAAGGACAAGATATTAGTAGTTGTGGTCTTATAAATTCCCAACAAGTTGGATGGAAAAATAATTAATTATCATAAATTATGAAGGTAAATGATTGTTCTTACATAAACTAATTAGTTTTAATGATGGTGATGGTCCCATCCACGTTTATGTTTCTCTCCCCACAATTAAAAGCCACACCAAACTTTCTTTGTAAATGCTTATTTCACAAGAAATATACAAGTTATAGTCTTTCTCCATGTGTGTGTGTGGCGGGTTGAAAGATCGATGCCAACTAAATTATTTTTTAAAATTAAAGAAAGTTATATATTGTAGTTTTCTGATGATGTTATCATGTATATAATTGACCCTGAATTACATACAATAAGGGATCTCAAGATCAGATACTTAGGGTTTAATTAATCCCCTTTTTCTGGTCAAAGATACATGAAATCATGTGGCTATATCTTGTTTCTATCTCATGATTTGGCCGCCACTATTGCTTTAATCTACATATTTAATTTTATTATTTTAGAATTCAATCATATATAACTTTTGGATTGTATATATGGTTTATTATAATACATTATTATAAGATTCTTTGAAGAATTTATATATTCAGACGATTCTTAATGAAAATAGAAATTATTGAGCGAAAGAGGCGATTTATGAATAGACCTTGATGATGCATATAATAAAATCTTTAGGATTAGGTAGCTAGCTGAAAAGGTACTAAAGGGAAAAGGGTAAATATTGTAATCATGTTTTATTAGTTACATTACTAACTTTTCAAAGTCAAAACATGTGTATTTGAGTGTTAAGAATATATAAAATTTATATAACATATATTTGGTTCTATATCATATAATATACCCCTCAAATTCTTTTTAAATTGCTTCTTCTTCTTTTTTTTAGAATTTTTGTTATGAAAATAAATATCAAAATTACATAAAAAAAATACCCTAAACAAAATATTCTCTACCCATTAATTTCCTCATTAAGTGTGTGTAGGACAAAGAATAAAAGAAATCAAATATGAAACATTAAAAAATAAGAGATATTGGTTGTAATAACATATGGATAGGTGAAATTGGAAGAAATGTTAGGATTATAGCTACAAATGTTTTATTATTAAAAAAAGGGCACTATGTGGTGTCCAAAATAATTTGAGCAAAAAAAGAAAAATGGAAATTCCCATTGTGGAAAGGTGTTTGGCCAACTTAGGTGAGGGTTTCTTTGCATTTGCAGAGGGGCTGTCACCTGCGCTTAGTATTACTCCTTTTCCACTTTCTTTAAATTAAACAAGTTTTTTTCTGTCTTATGCATGTGATCTTCACTTATTCAAAGAAACAAATAATTAATTTGTTGAGAGAACCAAGGTAATATCTTCTTCAAATTAATGGTGTTGAATTAATTAACTTCATTATTATGTGATTAATCTTGATATATTAATGCCTTCTTAAGAAGCATAAAATTCTTGCAATCTATTTCAAGTGAATCTTGACGATTCACACACTCTGCATACCTGAATATGTATCTGGCCGTTTAGTGCTATATATGAAGCTTCCAATTTGCATTAAATATAATACTCATTCTGATCCCAATTAATAATCATTTCCAAAGTTTTTCTCGTGGAACATAAAAATTGAAAAAATATATCCTTAATTTATCAAGGAATTTAAGATTCAAAGTTAAAAGAAGAATCAAATTCATTTCATAAGAGCATCTCTAGCACTGCGTTAAAAACATTCAGATTGATGTTTTTTTCAATAGTGCTGTAAAAGGTAGCGTCAACTTTTTTCAACTGTCATTTTTGCACCAGGCAGGTCAAACTCTGCGATAATCTCTTTATGTTTTCTTTTTCATTTTGTAATTTATTTTCTTTGTTTTTTTAATAATAATAATAAAGAATATTATGAAATTTTCATTTTTACTACAAAAGATTGTGCAGACTGCTAAAAATGAATGACAATTTTTACACTAAAATAGTATAAAATTTACTGTAAAAAATGTTGGAGATGAATCATACCAAATCCTAAATTTTAGTTAACTAATATTAATATTAGGGATAATTTAAGAATAAAACTAGATAAAAATATAAAACGATATTTTTAAAACAACGTTTTATTAAAAACAAAATTTAACTTATAAAAGAACACTTAATTTAATTGGGATTGAAGGAAGTATATTTAAGTTGGACGTTTATATATACCGTTCTAGTTTCATCTCTCTCTTCTTCTTCTTTATTGATTTAAATATAATATTCTATGGTGCTATAATTCACAACATAAAAATTCTAGAAATGTCTCTATAATTTTCTAGATACAAAGTGATTGACTCAAAGCATAACCCCCACATGCTTCTTGAATTTAATGCCCAAAACAGTATCATCAACATATAAATACATTCCGAATAGAGAGAAATAATAATTTTTGGTCTCAACTATTCCAAGAATATTAGTTCTCATGATAAACATGCATGTTATCAACATACGTACACACAAATAAAACCACAATACTTATCCTTTGTGTGTGTGTGTTTTTAATGGAACCACCATACTTATCCTTAAACCTTGAATAAATGCACTTATTACCACTAGCATGTCAAAAACAAATACGAAATTTTACAATTTTAAGTTTTAAGACATGAAGGTCTAAATTAAGTCAGTATCCAAATATTTCCATACAAAAAATATTCAATTAGATTTTGTAACGTGCCACAATTTTAAACAATAAGTGACATATGTCACTCCAGCACGTTCTTTTCACATTTTACATATATCTTTATTTTACAATTGACTTGTTTTATGTGCTTTAATTTATTCAAAAATTATCCTTCTAAACTTCATGATTTATATGTATAAATAATCTAATATATTGTTGATAAGTTATTCATAAAATTTGTACCCACACGTAGACAGAGACAGACGGACCTACACTTGGGCCAAGGGGGCACTGGCCCCCCTGAAATTTTGCCAAAATAGTAGGGGTAATATGGTAATTTTACTATTTTAATTAAAAAATTGCAAAAAAAATAAAAATAGTATCAACTAAAGAAGAGTCTTGAAAGTGTGAGCGTGTGTCTTCCTCTGTTTCTCAATCATAATTTTCCCATTCTTTTTTCACATGTTATAAACCTTAATTTTCTCATCTCACAATTATTTCTCCATCTAATTTCAAGGTAAAATGTTGTTATTTTTATATCATTTTCTTGCTTTTTTTTTTCTTCTTCATGATTGTTGTGGATATATTGTGCCTTAAATTATATATGTAATGTTATAATGTAATACTTGCTCCGTTTCAAAATAATTATCGTTCTAAAGTTTAAATTTTTTTTCAAATTAAGTGTCTTTATAGACTTTTATGCAATTTTATTCCCAAATTATCCTTATTAATTTTCCTTTTTAGGAATTGATTAGTAAAAGATATATTTGTCCAATTTTTATGTTCCTAACAAAAACTCCAAAATGGCGTCACTTGTTTTGAATGGAGGGAATATAATTTAATATAAAAACTTTATTGATATCGTGATAAATGTAAGCTCTTAGTTTAGAATTACTGCATTTATTTTTATTAGTAAACTTGGACCCCCTGAGTTGAAATTCTGGGTCCGTCACTGACGTAGATGAAAAAAATTTCATAAAATTTCCAAAACATCCAACATTTCAACTTCAATCAGAAATTACCCAAAAAGATATTGAGTCTAATATCTCATCAACCTACTCTAAGGTGGGTGTATTGGTTTAGGATTTCACAAGATTTTAAAAGACTTTGTAAAAAAATCCGTTGGTATTCAATCAGGATTTTATGTCACTTAAAAACAATCCACTGGTATTCAATCTGGATTTTCAAGATTTTTTAAAGAGTCCATTCAAATCCATTGGTATTCATGCAAGACTTTTTACTATTTAAAAATAATCCATTGGTATTCAAAAATACAAGGATTTTACAGGATTGTTGTGTTAGATGGATTTTGAAGGACTTTTCAGTGATATCTATAAATACCAACAATCTCATCCAAACCCATCAGATTTTAGAGAATTCTTGAAGTGCTTCCTCCGGTAATGTCTCTTCACATTTATCTCTTCACTCCTAGAATTTCATGTCTTCCAATTACCCTAAATCGATTTATAGAAGAAATCAGAGAAAATATTGATTTCTCTTCACTCTTCACTCCTAGAATTTCATGTCTTCTAATAAATTGATTTGAAATCAGAGAAAATATTGATTTTGGAAAGCAGAAATCCTGCGGTGAAAGTTGCCAGCAATAAATCGAACATTCCGAAGTGAGTTTTCTATCTCTCATTTTCATTTGGCTTTAGAAGGGTTTTCCCTGAAATTTCCGTTCAATTTTCTGAATCTGTTATTTCTTGCATAATCTTCTCGTCTTCTTGGAAATTAATAATAATAAAAAGAATCTGGAGTTGTGAATCTGGTAATAATCCAGTCTTTGTTTTTTTATTTGTTTAATTGGTTTAAAGCATGCTAAAGAAAAATAAAATCATAAAGATCATTAGTCGCAGAATGTAGTAGTTCCTCTATGTTGAATAAAATCATAAAGATCATTAGTCGCAGAATGTAGTAGTTCCTCTATATTGAATGTTCAGGTGGTGGATTGACTAATTTTTAGGATGCATCAATGTAGTCAATCTGCTTAAGTAATGCCACACGTCACAAAGATTGTGATTCAAAAGAGTATAATGAAGATTGTGATTCAAAAGAGTATAATGAGGTCATATTGTATGAGAACCTGGAATTTATTGGTTTGCTATGTGTTTTAGCAATTAAGATATGATATGAAAAAAATTTCGTGATATGTATAGTGTGTGTATATACTGTATCTCTTTGTTTGTATTGGGTGATGCTATTGACGTTTTCATGTATGAATAGGTGAGCTATATTGGATTAGAAGATGTTATTGGCGTTTTCATGTATATACTGTATCTCTTTATCTTTTAGAATTCATAGTTTCATTCATCTGAAAATACTCCTGTTACTTTTTTTTAGTAATTCAAATGGGAGATTCACAAGGAAATAATAAAGGAAAGGGAAAAGAGAAAGAAAACTATGAAGCTAGATTCTGATGAATTGTTTTGGTGTTATTTTGGTTTCACTCACTTGAAGTATTTTCTTTTGGTTTTGTCAAACTATATTGTTTTGGTATTATTTTTGTTGCACTTGTTTGAAGTGCTTGCTTTATATTTTGGTTGTGTATGAACACATTTTGGATTAATGGAACTATATTGTTTTGGTGTTATCGACATCGATCATATCAATTACAATATCTATATATCAATATTTAAATTATTTAGAACTTGTTAATATTATCGACATTAATCATATCAGTTGCAATATCTATATACTAATATTTTAACTCATCGTTATCGATCATATCAGTTGCGATATGTATATGTTGATATAAATTATCGATATCACTATCGACTACCATATGTATATGTTGATATAAATTATTGATATCACTATCGACTACCATATGTATATGTTGATATAAATTATCGATATCACTATCGACTATCATATCATTTGCGATATCAATATGTCGATACACATCAATTTTTATAATTGCTTAACATTTATTATAATAAATAGGCCACCTATCTCATTCCTCATAAATCAAAATCAAATTATCGATATCACTATCGACTACCATAATCGATATCACTATATCAATATGTCGATACACATCAATTTTTATAATTACTTCACATTTATTAAAATAAATAGGCCACCTATCTCATTCCTCATAATTCAAAATCACAATTTATATTCAATGTCTAAAGACTACCATATAATTTGCGATATTAATATGTCGATACACATCAATTTTTATAATTACTTATAAATAGGCCACCTATCTCATTCTTCATAATTCAAAATCACAAATCAATTTTTATAATTACTTCAAACCCAAGAGCAAGAGCGACAAGAGAATTATTATTTTTATTTTTATATTTTTGTCTTTGACTCTTTTTAAATTCGAATGTATGAAAAAAATCTTGAACTCTTATCGTACTTCATAAATCCATGAAGTTCTGCAAAGTCCACAAAAAGTCCTACAGAATCCATTAAAATCCTGATTAAAAAGTCTTTACAGAATCTTGCAAAATCTTAAAAGTCATAAAATTCCTACAAAGTCTTTTAAATCCGCGTGACTTTTTTCAGCTTAAAAAGTCCTTTAAAATCCTAATCCAATACACCCCTAAGATCCATTGGTTAGTACCCCAAAATCATGACACGATATGATTTCCAACATCTCAATAAATCAATTACAAAAAAAAAAAATCAGAAACGAAATACCTAATTGATGTTACTAACTAATTAATGATTCATATAATTAATTAGGTTGGATACATGTTGATTCAAGGATAGGTAAAGAAAGTAGCAATCTGCCATCCAATATAATTAATTCCTCTCATTAAATCCAAGGGTGGCCCGACATTCCAATATTGACAATTAGATGTTCATCTCAGAACCCAAAACAAATAAAATAAAATCATAATAATAAACATATATAAAATTTTGAAATGAGGGACCTTTAGGGCATAATTTGCAATTAAGATTTTGACCTCGACGTGCTGATCTTCTACCCCTTAACATTACATGTCATTATACATTCCTAATAAAGTGCCTCTTGTTTGTCCATAATTACTCAAGGTTTTCTTTTTTTGTGAATAATGTTCACATGGGAATAGTAAAATCAACTTTAATTTTGACAAAGTGGTTGAAATGTCTTGTTTTGACCTACCATAATTTGTGTTTCGCACGGTTTTAAATGAGACTCACAGTAAAAAGTTTGAAAAAAAGAAATGATAATTTGACAAAAAATATTTTTTTAGGTTGGATCAACATTTCTACATTTGTCCGACGAGAGTGTGTTTAGAAAAGGCTAATTTTAGGTGTGTTAAAAGATCAGCATTACGAGAATCACAAAACTTTATATAAGAAATTATAATATTCCTTCTAATTCGATCAATCGGGTAAAAGTCACAAATCTTGATACCTTTGACTAAAATAATAGTTAATATACAAATAAATAAAAGTCACAAATCTTGATACCTTTGACTAAAAGAATAGTTAATATACAAATAAATAAAAGTCACAAATCTTGATACCTTTGACTAAAAGAATAGTTAATATACAAATAAATAGAGTTTCATTGATGATGTTATTAGTGATTGTATTATATAATTTATGAGATCGTCTTACAAATATAATTTTGTGAGACAAATATTATAATTTTTTTTTTAAAGATTGATGTAAGTTGTTCAATAAAAAAGGGGTTAATTTCAATTTTGGTCATGTATGTAAGACATTTTCCATTTTTTGACAATAAAGTATATTTCTTTGTATTTTGGTCTTATATGTTTTAATGTTCTCCAATTTTGGTCTCATATATTTCAATATTTTCCAATTTTAATCTTATATATTTCAATTTTTTCCAATTTCAGTCAAGTTTTCCAATTTTGGTCTCGTATGTTTTAATTTTTTTTTCCAATTTCAATCCAATTTTAATCGGATGGCTGTCGGAAAATCTCACGTGACATCGGTAATTTTGAGAATTCCGATCAAAATTGGACTAAAATTGAAAAAAGTTGAAACTTACAGGACCAAATTGGAAAACTTGACCGAAATTGGAAAAATTGAAACATACAAAACCAAAATTGGAAAACGTATATTTGGTTGTCAAGAAATATTTGGTTGTCAGGAAATGGAAATGGCCTAAAATTGGAATCAATCCATTAAAAAAAAGAAACTACAAGGAAAAGAACTTGGTTCAAACATATATCAAATACTCCCCTCCCAAAATAAAATCGTTCTAGCAAAGCTTTATTGTCCTAAAATATGTGTTATTATAGAATTTTAAAAAAACATTTGCCCATGTTCTACTAAAAATTGACCTCATTTACTTCTTTCAAATTAAATGAGCTATAAATTTAAGTGGTTAGTAGAAATTTACATATACATTATAATTTAATAACGGTAGATCAATTTTTCTTTTTTATCAGCTTCTTTAATTGATATGCAAAATTATAATTTATTAGGCTATGTACGAAGTATTTGAAATACGAGAAAGAAATACTAAAGCTAACCATACATTATTTTAATTGATAATAGTACACGATGAATTTCCCCAAACAATGCATCTAATTGCGTTTTACACTCCAAATATTTTGATGATTCAATTTCTCTTGCTTGACTTGCTGGGATAGCCGAGTTATACACGTTTCTTTATGATACCAATTTGAGCAAGATAATTAATTAGTTGAATTTTGTGAAACTATTTTATATAAGTTCATTGATTTTTTTTAAAACGAATGGAGTATATTTTAAGCTAACCAAACCAACCTGAAACCGTTGGTTTCACCCATGATTTAGTTTAGTATAAATTAACCTTATAAAACGTCAAATTCAACAGATAAACACCCTTAAAAAAATTACTGGTTAGGATGTTATTATACACTTTATAAATATATAATTAGATGATCTCTTGTGAAAACGTCTTACATGCAATGAAATTTAAGTATGTCTTCTACAGATATAAATATATGTTTTTCATCTATAGGTATGTGTTTTACAGTTATAAGTATGAATTATATAAGTATGTGTTTTTTCAACCGTCAAACAGTACGACGATTTAACATGAGTTTGTGTGATGTATAATTACCTAATAATCCGATTGATATTTGGGTACGAAATGGGAATACATAACTTTTAATTTTATGTAAAACCTGGTCTAAAATCCAAAAAATATAATAATAATAATAATAATAATAATAATAATAATAATAATAATAATAATAATAATAATAATAATAATAATAATAATAATAAATAAATAAATAAATGACTTGTATCCACCTAGTTAGGATCCGATCGAATTAATTACCCACGTGTACCCATTTAATTGCTATCGTCAATTGATTTAATTCTTTTTTTTTTTAAGTGAATAGATAGAATCATAGAACCAAGTTTCCCTAAGAAAGCAACTCGAAATAATTTCATAAATTAAAATACGAAAAATTATACCACGTACCAAAAATTGGTCCCCAAGTTGATCCATTTGCGAATTAAATTTTAAATCTGACATGACTTTGTTTCTGCTCCCTGTCGACATGGATCTTTATACCATTCACATACGTTGAAATAATGCAACATTCAGCCAATAAGCCATTAGTTTAATTCCGTGACTTAAAAAAACAAAACAAAAAAAAAAAAACAATTCAAACTCTTGAAATTCAAACTGTATTGTACAATTTTACGTTAGTTTAATTTGTTCGTTAATTTGTTTATCCATTGTGTTATTTACTTACAGCATTAATCATGATAATTAAGTTGGATTTATATTGGTTAATTTATGTTGGTTTATATTGATCTTTAGATTTATTTTCATTAAAAGATAAATATAATAATGCAATGCTCATTGATCGCTTTCGCAAAATCAATTTTATTGCATCTCAATATTGGTAGCAATCACTGAATAAAACAAATAGTAGTCATTGGTTGGGACAAGTTCTCTTTCACATGATATATAGTTGTCGAGAGAGATGAAAATAGATCTCAATAATAATGAGTCTGCAATATCGGTCCACTCTATAAATAGAATGTATCCAAATTACATGATACATTTTTACAATATTAATATGAGATCAATTCATCCTCTATTACATTCATGTATAATTGATAAGTAAGTTTGGATTAAAATGTATCAATTTGTATTTTGAGTTATGTAGTTAAATAACTAGGACAAAAAATCATATACCCCCTAATCCGACCCGGCGCGTGAGCCGCTCCCACATGCCCTTGTTGTACGTCCACGCGCGCACATGTTGGTATTACATGTTTGTTCTAAAGGTATCACACATATAATTTTCAAGTATCAAATATATTTAGTTCATGTTTGTAATACCTATAGAACAAATGTGTGATACCTCAAAACCGCGCACCCATGCACCCATGTTGCGCGCGCACGCCGCGCGCCCACACCCGCCGCGCGCACCTCACAAGTCTAAATGTATTACACATATACTCTTCAGGTATCACATATGTGTAATACCTATAGAACAAATATGTAATACCTCAAAACCGCGCGCCCCATGTTGCGCTCCCACACCACGCGCTCACGCCGTGCGCCCATACGCCCACACCCGCCGCGCGCACCTCACAAATCTAAATGTATCACACATATACTCTTCAAGTATCAAATACCTTTAGTTCATGTTTGTAATACTTATAGAACAAATCTGTAATACCTCAACAGTATATGCGCGAAATATATATATATATATATATATATATATATATACGGGTTGGGGCGGATCGGGGGCACGGATCCGTGCTCCAGGGGCACACAAGTGTCACTCAATAACAAGTGGGTTAAACATAATTGAGAGATAAAAAAAAGAAAAAAAAAAGGATAAGATTGAGATTTATACAAGTTAAGAGAATGACAACTACCGATCAGAGACGGAACTATGCATAACGGGAGGGTGGTTATTTTTTTTTTATTTACCCTCCTCAATATATTTTTTTACCTCAATATATTTTCTTATCTCTCCAAAAGATTTCTTATTATAACTGGCCCCTCAATTTTTGTTTTCGGTTCCGCCCTGCCCCGATACAAGGTATATATTTTGACTTAACAACTTGACACTTCCCTCCTCCTTGATTTTAATAATTAAAAAAACAAAAAAAACAAAAAAAGAAAAACCAAATGCTTAATTTGTTCTGTATATGTATAATCATGAGGTTGTATATTCATGCTCTTCTAAGTAATATACCAAATTAAATCTATGAGAAAGTATTAAAAAAAATCCAATTTGTTAAGGATAGTAATTAGGAAATTAATTTAGCAGGCTCAATAAGTTGAGGTGTGGATTTAATTATAAAATGAATTGTTAAAAAGTTAGAAAAGAGATGTAATAAGGTTGACTAAGAATGAATTAGGTTGAGAGACAAGTTTAGAGGAGTGGTGATGATAACATATAATCCTAGATTTTGTGCACACTACTGAAACATGAATGGACCACTTATAACATTTGCATGCTTTCTCTTGTGCTTGGTAGGCTCCCACCCCCCACATTAATTCTTCTTTCCAAGTGGCCTTATATTTATATCTCACTCCTTGCACCTTTTCTTCTATCTTCTCTATAATCTTAATTTCACCATTACATATGGAAAATAAAATGTAACATTTTATAATAGACCTATAACTAATTAAAAGGAGGCAATGTGCAAGTTTATCACAAAAGATTGGGTTCAAACAAATATGTCTTCGAATTGCACAGAGTGAGAGCTAGTAATATTGTAATATTGTCACCTCGTGTATATATGGTGGAAAAAAATATGTCTTCAAATTGCATAAAGTGAGAGCCAGTAATAGTGCAATGTTGTCACCTCGTGTATATATGGTGGAAAGAAATATGTCTTCAAATTGCATAAAGTGAGAGCCAGTAATAGTGCAATGTTGTCACCTCGTGTATATATGGTGGAAAGAAATATGTCAATATCAGTTGCAGAAACCAATTTTGCAATTAATTGTACCAATTGTGAAATTGGTTTCTTTAATTATTTGCAATTAATAAAGAGATATATATGTTATGTTGTTAATTATGTGTATGAAAGAATTAAGTAGTGAGGAGCAAGCATTAGAAGTTGAAGGTACATATGTCTCATCTTTATTGTGCATGAAAATAATATCCACCCAGGCTTTGCTACCCATCTGATGATACATCATTTGGACTTTGGAAAGAAGCTGTCAAATACAATACAATACCTTTGCTGCATATAATATATATTGTCATATCTCAATAAATTGCAAATCTTTTACATTTTCACTCATTCAGTGCCAGCTTCCACTCACTATTCTTCTTTTGTCCAATTCTCTGCACTGCTGCTCATCATTCCACTTTTCTTCCTTCTCACTTTTATTTACTCCACTTCTTACGTTTACTCCGATCAAAATAAATGTCATTTTAGAATTTTGCTTGCAGATTAAGGAAATTGATAATAATATGACTGGTATACTCTTATTTAAGTATAATTATTAGCAAATTTTTCAATAATCACTATATATCTCATTCAATTTGAGAAAAGTAAATGAGTGCAGTTTTTGTAGATACGAGAAAATGTTTTTCAAAATTTATAACAACATTTATTTTATGTGATAACTTTTTTTGGCTCAAAACGATATCTATTTTGGGATGAAGAGGATATTTCTTAATCCTTTTACTTTTCATCCAAGACGAATCTAGAAATTTGTATCAAGAGAAACAAAAATTGTCGAATAGTAGACGAAGCAAAGGAGACAAAATTCTATGAAGCAAGAGATTGAATACTAATATAAAATAAGGGTTAAGGTGATAACTAGAGATGTTAAAATGGACCGATAGAGCAGACCGACCCATAACCCACTATTTGATTGGCGGAACAGACCGTTATTATAGTGGGCAACCAAAATTCAACTCAACCGAACCCATTGATAAGCAGCAAAACGATCCAATTGATCTTGTCCACTTTAACAGTTCCAACAACATTGCCCCCTCCTTTTATTGCTAGTCACTCATGTATTTCTCTTTTTAACACATTATCAATATTTTCTTTTTCTGAAAGAACAACATTATTAATATTTCTCTAGTATAATTCACAATTATCATAATCTAGGTCAAACAGCCCAGGTAACTGGGACCAACACAATTATATCATCTTTTCTTATCAGTTCATACAAATGGGTAGGTACCTCTCGATTGTTGATTGATTTAGGCTCTACTTCGATAAATAATAATAATAGGAGTACGTGAAATTATTTCACATATCATATTCATAAGATATATTGGAGCAATTTGATCAATATCGGTCAATGCAAATCAAAGGTCGGTCAACGTTCAATCAATGTGGACCCAAAAGTCAACTTATATGATAGGTAATATTTTTATGTATATATCATGAATTTTGAAAGTATAACATGATATATATAAAAATATTTCATGATATACACAAAAAAATATTATATTATTCGAATAAAAATATTGCTTCTCAAATTAATCATTGATTTGAAGTCATGGAATCAAAAGTGTTACCTAATAAGGATAACAATATTAGCTTATAGAAACAAAAGTATTACATATAGTATTACTTATCAGATTATAATTTTTAAAAGTATTATATGATGAGAATAAAAGTATTACTTGTAAATTTATATATTTTCAAATTAATTATGGATTCAGAATATTGGAACCAAATGTATTACATGATACACATTAAAATAACACATTATACGCATAAATGTATTATTTGATACAATACTAATTAAGTATTACAAATATACTTGTCAAATTAATTACAACTTCTCAAAAGTAGCACCTCATATATATAAAAATATTATATGATACAAAAATATTACCAAAAAATATATAAAAAATATTATATCTGACCTGTGTTGACTAGGTTAAGCGGACATTGACCGTACCGGATCAAGCCAACTGTCTTACGAAATGTGATCAGTGAGTTCGTAGAGCAATTCATTAATTAAGATTGAAAAATAAAAATTGGCATGGATAAAGTGCAAGTGTGCAGTAGTTGTAGGGCAAGTAGTAGATATGAGGGAAAATAATAATTAATTTTAAGTAGATAATCGATCGATGATGATAAATTAAAAAATGTTATTATGATGTGAGTAAGGTGTGTCAGCACAGTGCTGTCTTCTTCATTCAGGCTGAGGCATCTTTGCAGCATATATATATATATATATATCAATTTTAATTTTTTTAATTTTCTTTTCATTTCACGTCCATGCAGGACCACTCTTTATTTGCTAGACACCAAGATCTCAATTTTCGTATCATAGTGGTATATATGCATTTACATTATTAAGTTGTTTAAATAAAATTAAGTATTGAATGAAATGAGTTAGTTAAATTAGTTATATATCAACATATTAAATACGTTTGGAGCAGGGAGAGATATACATGTCCAATGCGTGAAAGGGTTCATAGACCGTGAATTGATTCGCCAGTAATTTTACTCACTTCATCATAACGTTTTTTCCAATAATTAATATTTATCATATTCTATATATTTAATTAGTTGAGGATTATTGAATAACGGATTTGTCACTGAAAATTCATTCTGGAATTGGTTAAATTAGAATGAGGGGTAGCTTTCTTACAGTGAAAATGCAGCAATGAAGTTAGGTCCCAACAACTGACTACAATTCTGCCCCACTCTTTTCCTTTTCTTCCCAACTTGTTCCCCATTAACTCTCTCTCTCTCTCTCTCTCTCTCTCTCTCTCTCTCTCTAGACTGGTAGTTCTTATGCTATTTTGAATTGATCGGATGTACAACACGTGGTAGGGCAACAAAATACTAACTTCAATCCTATTTAAGTGTTATTTTAGAATTTCAATTTTGTTTACAATTATTTGTCTTCTTAGACTATTATGAATTTTACTCAAGATAATGCATATCACCATACTTAAGAATCTGCTAATTTTCAACCTAACATATGAATTTTTGACTAAAATTTCGAAATTTGATAAGAAACTCAATTATTTTGGCGTTAATTTAATTCTCTTTCAAATTCTGAATTATAATTCCTTGATTAGTACAATTATTTGTTTTCTTAGACTTCTATGAATTCTACTCAAGATAGTGCATATCACCATCCTTAAAAATCTGCTAATTTCCAACCTAACATATGAAGTTTTGACTAAAACTTAGAAATTTGATAAGAAACTCATTTCTTCTGGCAGTAATTTAATTTTCTTTCAAATTTTGAATCATAATTCCTTGATCAGTTAAGTATATACCAGTCAAAATTTTATATGTATTTCTTAATTTTTAACAAAACTCTAAAACAACACCAACCAGATGGAGTATTATTTTTTCCCTTTTCAAACTACCAATTCATTAATAGTGGTAATTAATTAATATAAGACAAGCTCCACTTCTAACATGATAAAACTATGGAAACTCTTCGAGAATTCTACCTAACCAAGAGGTTTTAGCACAAAAAAATCTTTTAATGTTTATATTCATGAGCAATTAAACATAAATATTAAAATTCATACGTGGTCCAAAACCTACATATGATCAATAAATCTAATAGAAACATGTGGTCAATCAAAACTCAATCTCTAATAAGAGTTCACATATACTTGAAACTTTAGTGACAGGCTTTCATATATAGGAACAACCATTAGTTTCAAGTGTAGTTGTGTAGGTCATGTACTCTTCCAAAACCATCAATAAGGTCAAATCAATTGGTCGGATATGGATGGATTCTTCCTCGTGCTTAAATATATATGGCCTCTAATTTCATCTGTACAATGGCAATATATAGACCGAATCCAAATTTATGCTTAAAGCTCTCCAACTTATACATTTGACCAAAAATAAACACTTGAAAGCAGCACTACTTACATGCATATCGATAACTCAAAAACGAAACCTACAAAAACCTAGATTCCACGTACGTAAAGGAAGAACATCTTCTTTAAACATGCATGTTTAAATCCTTTTCAAATTAATGTCTGGAATTGGACATGAAAGTGAGATATTGAGAGAAATATATATTCCTATTTGTGGGGTTATTATGTCTACCCCATATTACCCTCTTAATCTTCTCTTTTTCCTTTTTGCTCTCAGTTTGCTTCATCTTAGTGGACAGTTTTTCTTACTTTCAGTTTTACAACTACCTTTTGTTTCTGCACTTTGGTTAGTTCTCAATATCAGAGCATAACATATGTAGAGTACTTATGATAATGGACAAGTCCCATGTTTGGTTTCTTATATATCTACTTCGACATATGCTACTCTTGTTATTAAGTCTGTGTAGATTCTGTCTTATCATTATATATATAGACACATATATACATTTTCTTGGCAGGATTCCTGTAAAAAGGTTTCATGGATCCAATTTCATGAGGCGACCAGTCCACCCACAACTCATGCATAATAACTCACAAATTAAAATAGATAGTTAAGATCGATCCATCGCATCGAATAATATTCATGAGATCTTATATAAGTTTTATGGTATTTTAATGCTAAATATCTTTGTTCTCCTTTTTGTTCTTTCAAAAGATATGTATATATAATTGAGTATCATACGTGGATTATGGTGTAGAATATAAAGTCTTTAATTCTCCACGAATATTTGAATTTTGATTCTGAATTTTTTGGAATTAATTCAACTAATTTATCAAAAATGTATTATCAATATATGAGACTGCATATTGTAAAGAAAAAATTAATTAGATTATTAGAAATGCACACGAAGATTTCAAGGCCCAATTCGCTGAACACAAAAAGAAAAATTAGGCCCAACTTAATTAATATAAAAGTACATATAAGCCCAATCAATTGACGTACTTGGACCGACTCAATATTACCAATCCTTATTGGACCTCAAATCCACTAAGAATTTCGCTTACTTCCATGTACATTTTCTACTATTTTCAATGCATAATTTTTTTCTCCACCTTTTTTTCTTCTAGTCGTTAAAATTTAGAGACGAATTTTTTTCTATCTTGCATGCATAATTATTTTCTCCACCTTTTATTTATATATAATTTTGCTAGTTGTCAAAATTTAGAGACAATTTTTCTGTCTCAAAATTTAGTGACTTAATTTGTGCCTCCAATATAAAATTAGATACCAAATTACCAACATATTTGAGATGAATTATGTTTGTCTTTAATATTTCACCACTTATCAGATGTTAGTGTGATAATAAATTTTTGCATCACTTTTATTATCATTATGTTTCTATTTCATTAACATTTAATAACGAATGTTAGAGCATTTGTAGTAGTTGTTATAAGAAGTGTTTTATAATATTAAGTGAATATTTTAATAATAAAAGTTATGACAGTATTATTGTAGAGAATACTATATTTCTCAGCAATAAAAGAGTGTGAGTAGGGATGTAGACGTGCCGAATCGAGCCGAATATCACTGGGCTTGAGTTCGATACGAACTTTAAAAATAGAGTTCGAGCTCGGCTTGACATAAAACTTTTAAGTTTGATATTCGTTCGAGTTTGACTCGATAAAAGTTCGTTAAGAGTTAGAAATGAGTTCGAATACAAGCTTGATAATTCAACCTCGAGTTCGGCTCGACAAAAGCTTGTTAAAGAAATGAGTTCGATTACAAAAACGTACAAGTAAAGATTTTTTTTCTAATTATTAATTAATTTAAATTAAATTTTAAAATCTTATTAAATCATAAATCATATTTAATTCTTAAAACGAATATGTTCACAAACTTTAAACCAATATGCTCACAAACATATTAATGAACCTTTCGCGAACTCCCTTAACGAATAGGACTAGCAAACTCTAAACGAATATTTTAACAAACATGTTCGCGAGCTAGCTTAACAAACCTGTTCGCTAGCTTTCAAGCCAAATATACCTGAGCTCGAGTTCGGCTCGATAAGTTATCAAGCTTGAAATTCGGGCTCGAGTTCGGCTCGTTAAACTTTTCAAACGATCTCGAACGAATATTTATCGAATCGAGCCACAAATAATTCACGAACCGCTTGGCTTATTTACATCCATAAGTGTGATTGTTAGAGGAGAGGGTGTATCTAATGTAATTATGTGGTGGGCTAACTCAATGTTTTCCTCCTTTTTTTAATATATTAATATTACACAACCATTATCTAATGCAGATACCCTTATTTGTTCTTAAATTTCTCAATCTTTCTAAGTCACAAATATCTTGTGTAACGATTGATGAACCACATGGATAGAAGACTCAACTGCTTTAACTTCACTATATCTCCCCACTCAACCTTGTGTATTTGTCTGATCTAATATGATAGTGAGGTGAGAAAAAAATATATCATCTCATGTAGTATTATTACATTAATGATAAGTACATTATGTTGTATATGGCATGGGGGTGGGGGTAGGGGGTTATGAGCATATAAATTAATTTTTTAAAACTAATTATAGATAGAATCTCTAGTCATCAAGTTATAGCAAATATAAGTTTGATATTCGATGACTATATTGTTACTTACACTAATATAAATAGATATATATATATATATATATATTTTTTTTTTTTTGATTTGGGCTTTTAAAATATAACTAATTATTACTAGTTCTCACTAATTACTATATTTGTATAAATTTTAATATTTGTAGCATTATATACCACTAAACTTAATTGAGTACATAATCATTTGAATACCAAGATATAAAATAAAATGAGATATGTATAAATAACTCTTTAAAATTGATTCTTTAATTCGATTTGGTTTGATTTTTGGTACACAATTTTTGAAAATCTCTAAAGTCGTTATGAAAACAAGTCAGTTTGATTCGAAAAAAGTTATATAGTCGTCAAATATTTTCAATTCAAATTTTAGTTCAAGTCGGTATTTGTGGAACCGGACCAATGATCTCATTCAAGGTTCAATTGCTCGTATTGATTCAATAGGAAGGTTGGATCGGTTAAAAGATATTTAACGGTTTTTTTTAAATTTTTTTTTCATATTATGTAATTTTTTTTATAAAATTATAGAGGATAATAAGAAGAAGAACTATAGTTTGAGTATGACTAGTTTTGACAAAACTATGAGATGCACAAAAGAGATAATCCCATAAACACTAGTTTGAGTATCCTTTGAACAACACCAATCCAAGTTTATGACTTCACATTTTATTTTCACACATTTTAACTAAGAATTGGTTTCATTGTAAAAATATTTCCCATGTTTCTTACTTTTATTTTTTTGTATTTATAAAAATAAATATTCTTATATAGAATATGTGATACGTCCCAAATACAATAAATTGATGGGTCAAGAAATTACAACACTATTCGAACTAGTATGAGGTTCAAAGAAAAGAGAATAGAGAGATAGAAACATAGTCATTCTTAATTCTTCATTGCCTCCACACAAATGACCGTTCTAATATTTTGAACACAATGGGAATGAGCTTTAATCTATTTGAGAATTGGACTTCTTCTCATTGCTAGACTTTTGAGATTGGGTCGCACCAATATGTTTGTTCTTAAAACTAAAGTAACATCACTAATTTTAATGGCCATAATCTATGATGATAAAATTTTCATATGTTTTATTAATTATCTCATTAAAGTTTCTATCATTCCAAGTACCAATATACACTTGTAAAGAGTTACTTTTTTTTTAAAACTTTATTTTAGTTATTTATTTCTTTATCTCTATAATTTTTATTTATTATATAATAGAGGGTATTACACGGCTAATATAGTTCATACAAAAAATATTTGATATGAGAGAGAGAGAGAGATGAATTGGAGTCCAAGAAAACCAAAACCTAGCTCGAATATTTCCCAAGTTTTAAAATTTGTTTAAAATAAAAAAGTACTCTTAATTAAACCTGTTCGGCGCACCGAAGCAAAAGCGGTTGCAACAAAGGTGGACCCCAACAGGAGTGCAGTTACAGTATTACCCCGATGCTTAGACGACAACGTATGACCTGACTTGTGCTTGAACCGACGCCGTATAACGGTGTACTAGAAACATTCAAGTTGGAGGACACAAATGTCATTATGCGAAAAGTCTCTTACAAAACCGTCCAGGAGGAAGTCGCTGTAACTCCAATTCCTTTTCAATTGCTTCGAAGTCCTTTTGCAGTTACGAAGGCTGTTAGGTACGATTGCAGCGAAGACATTCTTTGAAGGAAAATTTCATAGAGACGATGAATGTGGTGGAGGAGGAGAGGGAGATGAACGAACAATCTGTTGAGGAGGCGGCGGAGGACGCAATGGAGGTCGACGGAGGAGGTGCGGAGGCGGAGGAAGGCGCGGCGGCGAAGGGGAAAGTCCGGGGGCCGTGGTCGCCGCACGAGGACGCGATTCTGAGTGGACTGGTGAGCAAGTTCGGGGCGAGGAATTGGAGCTTGATCGCGCGAGGAATTCCGGGCCGCTCTGGGAAGTCGTGCCGCCTGCGCTGGTGTAATCAGCTTGACCCTTCCGTCAAGCGAAAACCTTTTACTGGTGAAGTTTTATTTCATATTACTTTGATGGAGGTTTTTTGTTTTGTTTTGTTTTGTTTTTTTTATTTTTTATTTTTTGGTGTGTATTTAAGTGTTATTCCTTGGCGCAGAGGAGTGGGGTTTGTGGGATTTTGTTTGTGGTTATGTTATTGTGCTTGGATTTCTTATGTGTTAATATGGGGTTGATTTTTGTGATTTGGGGTATTTCTCTTGTCGGTTTGTTTGATTGTTCTGGTTTTTAGATACTGGGTTTAGTGTGGTTGTGCTTGATGTTGATTGCAGAATGTGTGCTTTCTTTGATGTGTGTCCTGAGGGGATGTTATCATTGCTTTTTTATGGTTGTTGTATTTTTTGTGTTATCTGCTCTATGTTTGAATGATTTGTTGGAAAGGAATCATGTTGGAAGAGATGTGAGTAGTTACTCTAATGAATTGTTGTAAATGCTACTTTCATGTTGTGTCTCTGATATGTATGTGTTAGGTCTTTGATCAGTCTAAATGAACTGGAATGTAGCATAGGGTGAAGACTTAGGATTTGGCAGGATTACACTTTGTTTAGGGTTTCAAGAGAAGAAACTTTGGACAGGGTTAAATTGGCTAAGTGAAGTTGTGTATGTATGATCCTTTATATTTTTGTCGCTATAAGAAGAATTATTGCGTACTTTGAGTTGGAATTACAGTTTCACGCACCAAGTAGATGGTGAATAAGATACACTGGTTTTCTGCTTTTACCTTGTTTTCGATGCTTGTCTATGCTATTTATGATGGACAGAGTTTTTTTGCCTTAGTTTTCTTTGCCTCTACTACTACCTTGATTGACATTGAACTAGTTATTTGAGAATGATTATGAATAAGATTTCCATGACTTTCTGCCAAATATAATCTTGAAAAGAAACGGAACAGCAAGTTTCTTGTCTTGGATCGTTCTCAGATAATAAGCTGGTAAGAACTGCTAGTACTTATAAGCTTGCATGGTGCTGATTCTTTTGATCATATCATTGTCCTTGTGCTCCTCCTTCCTCCTTTCTGTGCTGTTGCAATTCATGTGCAATGGATATGAGGGAAGTGTAGAAGTATGACTTACAATAAGCTTATGAAATTCAAGGTCCAGATTTTGATAAATGAAGGAAACTTAGCCTGGAGTCTGGATTTCATTATTAAGGAGATTTTATTATAAAGTGCTTCACAAAATAAAATAAAAAAAAGTTGGCATATTATGTCCACTATAACTATTTCACAAAACAGTGAACTAATTCTCAACCAAGTTAAGTGGCTATTCTTTTATGAAGTTCTCGACAAGTTGCACCACTTTTGTTGGGCTTCCAGAGTTGAAATTGGATTATTGCTTAAAGTTTATGAGGCTCCAAGGAGATCTTATGCCTGTTTGAGATGGAAAAATTTTCCCCTAATTTCCTCCTTCGCAATCTCATGTTCGTGGTCTTGGTAGTAATGAACAGGATCTTCTCTTATCTGAGTTCTGATCAGTATGTTAACTGAGAACTTCTAGCAGTCATATGTGCTATTTGTGTGTGTTGGGAGGGAGTAGGGGAGCATTGAGTAGGGTGAAGCTATTCTTCCGACCTGTAGTTTGTCCTTGAAAATAAGGCTACGAAATGTCTTTGTATGTTTGCAGAATGTTCTAATTTCAATGCAGTTCTCTTCTATAGTGTTATCATGCTTATGTTTCTGCAGATGAAGAAGATCGTATCATTTTAGATGCACATGCAGTTTATGGAAATAAATGGGCCTCAATTGCAAAACTTCTCCCTGGCAGAACAGATAATGCAATTAAAAACCACTGGAATTCTACATTAAGGCGTAGGTGTGTGAACTTGAGGAGACCGACACAACTAAATGCTCATATATTACCTAATACAACAACTGATTCGATGAAGGCATCTTCAGAAGAAAATTCATCAGGTGGAGCTCTTAATTCATTCAAGTCCACAGAGGACATGGAATTGAGATCAATGGCAAACCAACCAAGAATATCCACAGACCAAATTCAGGCATTTACAAACTGTCTTTCTCTCCAACCAAATCCACCCAACATATCTGGCGAATCTGTAAAATCATTGAGGCCCTTCGAAGTAGAAGATGTGAGGTTGATGTTGGATACACCAAAACAGTATGAAGACAAAAACCCAACCTCCGAAAATCATTGTTTCTTGAAACATAATCCAATATCTGTTGAAGAGAAGCAGCCCGTTCCTTGTCCAATTGCAAAAGTTGGTGCATTCAGTGTCTATAATCCTTCAAGCCATGGCTCTACGTTCTCAGGAACAGTGCAAAGGCAGGGATCACTAATCCAAGCATCCAAGCGTGGTTTTGGAATATGCAAGTTTCTAGAAGGTGCATCTGGCGAGCCAATGATTCCATCTCAATGTGGCCATGGTTGTTGTGCATCTTCCAGCTCATGCTCTTCTCACAGATCATTGCTGGGGCCAGAATTTGTTGAATACGAGGAACTGCCCACTTTATCCAGCAACGAGCTGACATCTGTGATGACGGACTTGAACAACATTGCCTGGATTAGAAGTGGTCTCGAGAATACAGGAAGGGGTTCGAGTCATACAGATGATCATCAATTCCTAATAGAGGGAAGAAATATGTTTGGTAGCATTGGAAGAGAAGTGGGATCGACCCAGATGACAATGCCAACGTTGAATCTACGAGCTCAGGTTGAAGGCTTGAGTTGATGCCTCTCGTCATCTTATGACCGAATCTTGCTTTGATACCATGAGAAGTTAAACTCCTATTTATGGAAATTACTTCTCGAATCAAGCAGGTGGGGATTGCTTGATTAACTGATGCATAGAAGATTGAAGAAATTTTGTTCATGAGTAAACAGTTAGTTTAGATAGTGTCTAAAGAATTAAATATGATTCTGTGTTTGACATCCATGGCTTTATCATTTTTTTGCTTATGTTATTTTCATGCTTAGATATTGCGTTTCACCTTGTCAACATTCTTCATGATACGCAGCTTTGGTATCTAATGATTTTTATTCTTGTCATTTATGACTATATTGGAAATATTTATAATATTATATCCTTTATTTATTTATATTGGTTATATGAAATTCAAGATTGGAATATGCTATGAATTATAATTTGAATCTTTTAAATAGTCTAAGCAAATTTAAAAAAATTAAGTTGGTGGAAGATGATTTGTGAAGACATGATTCTGGGAGCACTGCTCTTGTCGTTGGTTATGACTTCAAATATCAAATTTAAATAGCAAAATAAATAGGAAAAAATAGGACATCAACTATTTACTTGAATTTCTTGGTCTTCTGTTTTTTTTTTCCTTTTATTTCAATAATAATGGATTTTTAATTAATGAAAATAAAAGGGAAAAACAATGTAGTTTGCAGTGCAGTGACGTCAACTTGTTGGTCGATGACTCGATGCAATGTCAGTTAATCGAACTCTTACTTCCAAAATAATTTTGAATAAATGAATCTTTTTAACTTGTTTCCTTAGAGCTGATTTTGACATTTACCAAACACCAATTTAGTATTTCTACCTCGCCGGTAATAGAGTGATACTCCTGTGCACAAGATGCAATAATACTGTTATATTATATGAAGTGATACTGTTATATTAATATAACAGTATCACTTCATATAATATAACAGTATTATCTAATATAATATAACAGTATCACTCATATAATATAACAGTATTACTTCATATTAACGGTATCACTCATATAATATAACAGTATTACTTCATATAATATAACAGTATTGTTGTGCATAGATTTGAATCTGTGCACCTTGTGCACAAAAGTTTTTGCCCCGGTAATATATTTGATATTTTGCTTTTTTGAGAAACCCTTTCGGTGAAAGAAATTAAATTGGGAAAAGACTAAGCATTAAATGTGCATATTTAATAAATTAACTTTTGAATAAAATATATCAATAGTAATATGTTTTTAGTATTTATTTGAAAAAAAAAAAAGGAAAAAGACTAGAAGTGGGTGATATCAACACAATTAGCGGTGGAAATCGGATGGATTGGATTGGAAATAGAGTGTTTCGGAAAAATTTCGAAACATTTCGGAATTGAAAAACCAATTCTGATTCCGCTTCCAAAATTTTCGGAATTGTAAAATCCATTCCGATTCAGATTTTTCGGAAATTTACGGAAATTTTTCGGAAAACTTCCGTAAATTTCCGATATATTGTATCATTAAAATAATAAATTTATATAAAATGTTATCAATTTTAATGAAATTTATTATTTATTATTTTAATGAATTTATAATATATTTACCTATGTAAATTAGATATTCACTTTTTATTTTATATAAAAAATATATATATATTATATATATTTTTGGAAATTCTCAGATCGGATTTCGGAATTTTCGAAAATTTTAAAACTAATTCCAATTCCGATCCGAAATTTTTCGCAAAAATCGGAACTCGCAATTTCGGATTAAAAATATTCGTTCCAAAATCGGAAATTTTCGAATCGGATTCGGCGGATATTGGATATTCCGTTCCGATTTCCACCCCTACATACAATAGTTAATGTTATATTTGAACTCAAAATTAGTGATAGGACAAAAACCTTCCCTTTGCTAATAGGCTCTCGATGGATGAATTACCTGTTTTCATCATTCAGCTATCATTGATTTGAAAGATATATGTTTTTTTTAACAAAAACAATAATAAATATAAATTAAAAAGAAATTAATTTGTAAAAATAAAATTAAAATATCAGTAACATGATCCATCTTATACAATTAAATCACGACATATTTCATATAAATTTTTGTGTTCTCTAAGTAGCGGACCTAAAGTATACATCATAGAGGATTTGTGTTTTTTATTGGTTGGCCGAAGATTCACTGATTTTCTTTTTTTTTTTCTTAAAAAAATATTTTAACTTAAACCTCTCTTATCAACTAAGGTAATAGGGATTGGGAAACACTAAACCCTCTACCTCCTTTCTAGATGATGAGAGCAAATACCAATTTTTTTAAAATTTTAGTTTTAAAAAAATCTTATAAGTACTCTATATTTAGATTTTTAAAAGTTTATAAAATATTTTAACAAAACTTTTTGTGCAACTGGTTCATAGACCTGCATTCGGGTCGATCTGACCCATCACGCGCACCCACGCGTCTGGATGGGTGCGTACAAATCGCTCACAGGTGTTGTATTTTAATATTATGTTAGTCGTACATTTATATTATGTTAGTTATCATTTATGATATGTTTGTCATACCTTTTTTGAATTTTAGTTGTATTTTAACATTTTTTTAGACAATCATTAATATATTTCATTCATTTTAGTTATATTAGTCATATCTTATAGTTATGTTAGTTGTACCTTAAAATATTACATAAAGGTATGCCTATCTTGATATAAATGTATGAATAATATCATATACAGGTATAAGTAATATCACATAAAGGTATATATATATATATATATATATATATATACAAATTGTGCTAAAATTGTTTTTTTTAAAGTTATATTATACATAAAGGTATGATATTTGTACGTAAATGTAGGACTAACATAACATAAATGTATGATAAATATAATACAAAGGTAATGAGAAAAAAAAGGAAAAATGCACAACAAAAAACACGGGCCGAGTCGGATCCGATTGACCCGAGTGCATAATCTAAGATCCACACACTAGTTGCACATGAGATTTATTTGATATTATACAATATTATAAATGGATTTTATCAATCCAAACCCCAAAAGATAAGTTAACTATGAATGGGGGTATGAAAGATAAATCTTATCAATTCAATACCTTAAAGATTGGAAACTATGAGCTTAAGATTCCCTAATGAAACGCCGTTAAAGATTTCTCTATTAGACGTTATCTAATTCTCTTCCCTAGTTGACATGATTGAAAAATTATGTGTCAATTGAACAATTAAAATAAAAAGCTATCAATACAATACCCTGTAAAAATATAATTGTTATCATGCAGATATTTGTTCGATATATATTATTAATCAAAAATCAATAGACAAAATATCAATATTATATTGGATATGATATTGCAAAATATGGATAATGATTGTGTATTATCGATATAAATTATTGGACAAAAATGGATATTGTAAAAAGGGTAAAGATATCAATATTATCATAGAAATATTTGTTCGATATATTATTGGAAAAAAAAATCAATATCGATATTATATTGGATACAATATCACAAAATATTGATATTGATATATTTTATTGAACAAAAATCAAATATCCCAAAATATCCATATTATATTAAATACATTATAGCAAAATATTGATTGGATTATCCATAAATATTGTACAAAGATTTAGTTTTTTTTAATATAATAATATAAATGTTTTTAAATATAAAAAAAAAAATCATCTGCATGATTTGATATCCACACCAGCGTGATTAAGGGATTGAGAATGAGATAATGCCTTTTCAAACATTGGATTGATAAGATTTATTTTTCATACTCATATTAATAATTAACCTATCTTTCGGGACTTGAATCGATAAAATCCCTATTATAAAGTAGCTCTCAATTGTTTGGTTAAATAACAGATGGGTTCATGAGACAATAACCATAAGTAAATGAATTTAGAAAAAAAAATCATTAGAAATCGTAAAGAATAAGAAAGGAATCTTCTTAAATTAGCTTTTCTAAAAAAAAAATGAGGAATCTTCTTTTTTCTTGAAAAATTATTTTATTATAATACTTTTTCATCCCTCTAAAATTTCAATAGCTCAGTCGACTATTTAAAATTCCTACAAGTAGTAAAATTTCTCTAACCATTAATAAGATTGAAACCCTTGTAAAAATAATACTATATATATGATTATATTTCCTAAATATATTTTTCTTAATAGGGTCTTGCCTTCAACATATAATTTCTACAAATATTATTATATCAATTGAAATAAACGTAATGGTCACAAGAATAAACCCCTCTAAAAAATGTAATAAGAATAAAACCTAAAAATGGTACTGCAGTATCTATTATTAGTTTTACACATATGCACACAGTATTCTTTTAGGCAACTGCATATACAAGTCGGTAGAAGCATAGGAAATAAAAAGTGTATATTATTCCATATGATTTAAAAAAAAAAAAAACAAGTGTAGCAATATTGTATTTCAATTTCAAATCCTTTGTTTGTTGAGCATCATTATCACTAGCTATAAGCCAACCCATATCAGAAAAAGAGAAAGCAAAAGCAAACTTTGCTTTTAAACATTTACCATTATATATATATATATATTTCCCATCACATTGATTAGTGCTTATAGAAGTTTTTATGAAATTTATAGGCTTAATTGAAAAATAAAAAAACCAAAATTTTACAATTTCTTTTTTATTTTAAACTATTGTTTTAAGATTGTCAATTTTAACCATAATTTGACAAACTGATTTCAATTTTCTAATTTATGATTTTGGTCAAAATTTAACTATATGATGATGTGGATGACATGTACATGGTAGGTAAATCATATATCACATAAAATTAACCAAATCTAATTATCTGTGGATTAACCCACCTTACCTAAAAAAGGTCCAAAAAACATAAAATTGAAAACAATGCAATATAACATAATTCATGTATCAACGTTAATTACGCAACAAACAAAGATTAAATGAGATGCATCTTAACATGAAAACAATACAATATAACAAAAATTCATGCATCAAAAATTTGGAATTCATGTTCCAACCTTTTTTTAAGTATAAGTTGGTTGTGTATATTTATAAATCCCATCAAATAAATTATATTGAAAAAAATAATTTGACTGGTAAAGTCCTTTTAGCTCCTCTTAAGGACATAATACCATGAAATTGGAAGCAACCTAAAACAATCAATAAAAGAAAATTCTAACTTAATATAAAATATAAAATATAAAAAATCAACAATTTCCTAACTTTCAAAATTAAATATTTTTATAGTCTTGTAATAGACAAGAAAACATTCAAACCATAAAAAGAAACAAGCTTTGTTTTAACCAAATGTTTCATATCAACAGTAAACACACACATCCTTATAACCCTGTTCGTGTATCAGGCGCATATGGTTGGAATTACATGTTAAATTACGTGTACACACCCTTTTTGTAATAACTTTAAGATGCCAAACAGTGAAAAGTCACAGTGAAAGGTGTTAGACGCCATTCCATCTGATATTCATTCGCCCAAAATCGCCTTACAAAAGAGCCTTTCTTTATACATTGCTATGGCGATTGTAATTCTCACCGACGTCGTTTCTATTTCACTGCGTGTACTGTGTGTTTAATTATCTCTCTTCTGAGCACTGATTTTTGTTTGTCTGCTCTTTGTTGGGGCTGTCTCTGCTCCCAGCCCCCTGCTTCTCTCTGTCCCATCAATTCACAGACTAAAGTGCCCGACTACTGTCTCAATAATACAGCCAAGAGAGAGAGAGAGAGAGAGAGAGTGTGTGTGTGCGTGTCATAGGGGTGTTAAGATTATTGATGATCTCGGTGGTTTTATGCATTTATATGAAGATTCTTGATCTGGGCTTGTGTAAAAATGTCAACTTTGCAAGAGTCCCATGATGTCGATTTAGAACTAGCTACCTGCAACAATGGCGGTGGAGGAAGTGGAGTTGGTGGCCCACACATCTCCGGTGCGACTGAGATTGTGGGAGTGCCGGAAAATACCAAGAGTAAGCATGAGAGGAAGGAATCCAGTGTATCGGAGTGTTCGGTAGAGATTGTGGATCTTGAAGCTGGAGGTGAAACCAAGCTGCATTTGGCTAAGTATGATAGGGATTGTAGAATATGCCATCTGAGCATGGATGCAGCCAATCAAGACTCTGGAATCCCCATTGAACTGGGCTGTTCTTGCAAGGAAGATTTGGCTGCTGCTCATAAACATTGTGCTGAAGCTTGGTTCAAGATTAAGGGAAACAAGTAAGGGTTTTAATCTTCATTTATGATCATCTCAAGTTCTGAAATTTGTGTTGATTGCTTCAAGTTTCTTGAAGAATTAGGTGAATCAATTTGTGCTTTCAGTTAATTGCTGGCTATAAAGTTGTTGAATTGGGAATTGATGAGTTCTTTTGTTGGGGATTTTCTTTTTAATTTTAATTTTCTGTGTATTTTCTTGGAGATGTTAATTATTGAGGTGAAACATGGAAAGTTTCAAGTAAGGTAGATGATATTGGAACTTTAACTTTTCCTTCTTTTTTTTTGGGAATGTTTGTAACTTCAGCTTTTAATTGGAAAAAAACAAGAAAAAAGGTTATAGTGTTGCACTAATGGAAAAGGGGGGAAAGGGTTTTAGAAAAGAAAAGCAGAAAAGCTTGGAAATACGATCATCTGGAAAGAATATTTGACATAGAGAAAAGATGAAAGCACTAGGAATAGTTTGATAGCAGCCTATTTGTAATTTTGTATTGTGAGCATCTAACCTTCCTTTTCAATTCTGGGCTTGTTGCAATTGGCTTCGACTTTGGTTAATTATCTGACATGTAATTAGTCGGAAAAAAAAACAGTGTAGGGTTCTAGTGTCGAAATGCAAACTCTTGAATTTTGAACAAGATATAATGTGACACATATCTATCTTTTTGCCATCTATAGATATGAATCCTTTTTATACTTATTTTGCTGTAAAGCAGCCATCACTTGCAAGTGCAAGTAGTTAACATCTAAACTAATCACACTGTTCGTAGGAAGCTAGAAGTAGAATGCAATGTGTCTAGATTGATTTGGAAGGGTTTTGATTTTCGAATAGGTGGTTTATGCATCCTTGTCTCTTCAATACTCTTTGTTTTTGTCGTAATGAATCTGCATGACCTCAAGCATTTTAACAGTATATTATGTTCCAGTTTTCACTTGGTTAGGGCGAGAAGCTTACTTTTCATTTCTTCAATGGACATAATATGGTGTAGCCTAACATCTCAATATCCAAATACAAAATTTTATTAATCGAAGTCCTATGAAAACTTTTAAATGATGGACTCTTTAAGCATATAATAGGCTGTTCATCCAATCAACACGATTATCATGCACTTTTGGTTGGCTGACATATTCCTGTTTAAACATAATAGTTTGCTTGCCTTTCCGCTTTCTTTCTTCTCAAATTTGTCCCCGTGACTTGTAGATTTATTTGACATTGAATTCCGTTGTTGATTCAAGCTACGTATCAATATTTCACAAAATCATGTTGTGGCCTTCTATTAATCTTCCCTCACTTCTTTGCATCCTTTTAGTTATTACTAAGTAAAATAAATTGTCTTGTGGAATTACCTGTTCTCTGCATGTTAACACTGTTTGTGCTACTCTATCTGAAGAATCTATCTTTTAGCATAAACTGATTCTAGATTTTGTGAAAGATTTTGGGCAGCATATCTGTACTCTAACCAGACATATCCAATAGTACCTTTTGAGCATACACAACAGTTCAACCTCGAGGTTTATCAAACATCTTACAGTCATTAAAAGGATTGGGGAAACAAACATGAAGGATTATTTCCCGGAGAAGTGCTTCACAGTCAAAACATGCTACGATGTGATAAAAGCAACCTCTTTTTTGTTTTTTTTCAAATTTTCATTTTCTTATGATTTCATGAAAAAGGAGTAAAAGCACTTCAAATTCATCCGCTTAATATGCAAAATCTGCTCAGTTTCTCTCGATTAACGATCTCTGCATATTCCCTTTGCATGAATCATTATGGAAAACTCTAGTGAATTTACGTCTATTACACCTTTTCTGTTCGGCCCTTATGGTTTAAGATCAATGAAATCTCTATGATCTTTGGTCAGTGTTTAAATTTGCTATGTATTCCAATGTGCAGAACCTGTGAGATATGTGGGTCCATCGCACAAAACGTGGCAGGGGTACCCGAGACAGAGCTGACAGAGCAATGGAATGAAACGAGCGATGCTACAGCTACAGCCATGGCTTCAGCACCTTCATCACAGTCACGAAATTTCTGGCAAGGTCACAGGTTTCTCAACTTTTTGTTAGCTTGTATGGTGTTTGCATTCGTCATTTCTTGGCTTTTTCACTTCAACGTACCCTCTTAAGTTCCTCATACCCACGTATATCGTCGCTTATTGGTAGCAATTGCTTAATTTCTCGGTGCTTTTTGCTGCCCGATTGTGTATATCAGCGATAGATTTAAAGAATGTGTGTATTCGTCGTTGTGTAAATTCATCTATTTCAAATCTTGGAACGGAAAAATATTGTGTTGTAAATTAGGATCAATATTGCTGCTTTGTTATGGGCAATTGCCTTTGAAATATGCAGTGTGGTAGAATGGTGGCCTATTTCTTTTTTAATTGCTTATGGACAAAGTTACCCTTTCATGGATTACACATTATTATAAAGAATCTACACAATAAATTTCAAATGAGAGGCTTAAACTGTCATAATGGTCTTTATTTTTTCTTTTTTCTTTTTCTTTTTCAAATTTAAATATCTGGGTGTTATCGAAATCGTTCCAACTCAATTCCAAACTCTCAAGAAGATATAACCTTCTTCTATCTTGAATCTTGGGGTAAGGAAAAAACTAGAGCAAGTACAAAATACTGAATTTAATAACTTCACGTGAAAATCATTTTATATCACTAGAAGATTCATTATAAATGCAATTGAATTTCATAAGCACAACTTACAGATGCAAATAAATGCATACAGATTGTTGTCAGACTTACTTTCTCTCTCTCTCTCTCTACAGATTGTTGTCAGACTTACTCTCTCTCTCTCTCTCTCTCTCTCTCTCTCTCTCTCTCTTAGTTCCATATAAAATGAAGGAAAAATACTTTTTACATTTGACTGATTAACATTCAAGTTTCACACACATATATATTTGATATTCCATACAAATAAAAGTTGCAAGTCCTCACTTGTAATTTTCCTTTCTTTTCCAAAGCCCCTTAATAAGGTCCTCTATTGTAAGTCACATTTTATTTTTGTTGTGTCTATTATAGTTTTATCCATTGATAAAATATAAAATAAGGATTTTTATTAATATATGTCGGGAACAGTAAATTATCAGTTAGGATTTAAAAGATAAAAATTATCAATTCAAGACATTTTAAGATCTAAAAGATAAAATTATCAAATAAAAACTTAAGAAATTAAGATTTTATTTGGCATCTTGAAATTTCTAATTATTTTATAAGAATTTTAAAATGATAATCCTAAAATATAATTGATAAACATCATATAGAAAAATTAAATAATTTACATATAATAATAACAATAATCTAAAAGTATGAAATGTCAAAAAATTACCTTATAATTTTTGTCTCTTCAAATGATAATTTCATCTTTTAGCTATTGAATCGATAATTTTTATCTTCTTATTCATTGTAGCGCTCTGTTAAAGAAATGATTTAATCCAAAATCGACATAATTCTCCAATCGATAATTGACCTATTTTCAAATATTAAATTGATAATATTCCAATAAAACAACAAATAATTTAATTAACATAGTGTTGGGTCTAATCTAAGAAAGTTGAAATATGTCACATGATGAGCTCTTAACATAACTTAGCCCTGATGAGAGAGAAAATGAGATGGGACTTATAAGCAAGATGATTGTATCCTTATCCCTTGCATCAATCACTTGACCAGGTGAGTGCCCTCCCCAAATCCCATTACTATACTACACATAAAATAATTGTGAATATATTTTACTAAAAAGAAAAATAAAATGAATGCATCCATCAACCAAGGTTGTTGGACCCATAAAACATGCCTAACTGTAAAAGCCTTGTCTTATTAGTTCTCTTTTGAGTCAATTAAGGAGAAAGGTTCGGTTAATTTATCAATAATTTTAGCATAACTTAAATATGGTATCAACTTAATTAGCAATGAACGTGCATGGCATTATTAGCTGCTGTTTTTTGGGGGAGGAGGGTCGGGTATATAATATAATCAAGAGTAACACTTCTGTGCACCAGTTGCACAAAAGTGCACAGACCTTTCTGTTATAAATATAGTACATTTATGTTATAAATGTAATACCTTTATGCATGTTCATTTTAAAAGGTACAAATATTTGTACATAAAAGTATTATATTTATAACATAAAGGTCTTCCGTGCAACTAGTGCACCAATTGCACAGAAATTTTTGCCTATAATCAAATTATGATTTTATAATCTTAATTGACAGTTATATATGGTATAATACCAAATTGATAGAGAGTCACACACCCTCAAACTCATAAGATTTTAAATTTTTTTAAATAAATAAATAAAAATGTATCTGGATCTCCCAAAAAACTAAAAATTATTTTCTGAAAAACCAAGTCACAATCTAATTATTAATTATTATTTTCTTCTTCCAACAAAAACGACACGGATGGAGTGTCGTTTTCTTTAACAAACCTGGTTATGAGGTTTAAGATGGATGTCGGTCGCATGTGGTGGCTCCAGCCGACATATTCATTCTCAACCAAGGGTGTTAAATTTTTTTATTATTAAATAATGGTTAAGTTGATCATATAATGAGTTTGTTAGATACAGTTATTGTGGCCTTAAAATTAAGGTCTCCATTATTAAGGGCCAATCTTCCTACACTTTGCTTCATACCAACCCTAACATTACAATTTAATAGAAGATTGCGATTTATTCTGTTCCCAATGTATTATTAACCCAATACATCTCTTTATAGTTTCATTTTATACTTCTGATCAATTGAATACTCACAAAGAAAGATGAAATATGTATATCAGATTTTCTATTTTACACTGTAATTTAATATATTTGAATTTACATAGTAATATAAATGATACATGAAAACAATATATTCTAGATGTTATATCCATGTTGGAAAATGTAGTTAGATGCGATCTATTACGTAGTGAAATGATTAGTTTAATTTTTTATGTTGAGGAATTAGGAAAGAAGATTTTAATTATGATAGTGTAAATTAAAAACATATATATATATATATAATGATATTATATATTAAAAGTAATAAGTATATTATATATATATATAATGTGTAATAAATATTATGTAATAATATATTACGTACTTTGTTACACACAATATATATATATATATATATATATATATATATATATCACAAATAATTTGGTGTAATTGGTGTATGGATTTAAATCCATGCAATCTGGATTGATCAGACCCGATACGCGCTTCCACGTGTCCCACACGTCCAAGTGTGTGCGCTCATGCACTTCACACTTGTTCATGATCTGAAAAATATGTATATCTTTTAATTATAGCATTCATACATATATGTTATGACATACATACATTTACATTATCTTACACAGACATGTAATACCTTGTTTAAACATTTATGTTATATTAGGTGTACATTTATGTTATAATAATATAACTTTTATATTGATATAAATGTATAAGTAATATTACATAAATGTATGAGTAATATCGCTCAAAGGTATGTTGATACAAATTATGCTAAAAATATTATTTATTTTTTGAAGTTATTGAATTACATAAATGCTATGATATTTGTACATAAATGTCATACTAATATAACAAAAAGATCAGCGCATAAATAAATAAATAAAAAGGAAAAAAAAGCCCGATCCAGTTGCACCATGCAAAAGGTGCACATAATTGTTAAATTCTGAAGGTCTGCCGAGAGCTTTGGCGGATGAAAACCAGGATCCAATTTCGGTGGCCACATTTGAAGAAGACCTAGGCCCAGTGGTCATAGGTATATCAGAGCATCACCAATGGTGGGTATTTGGTGATGTGGCAAAATTTGCTACCTAGGGAGATGGGGTAGAGGATGGTTGGGGGAGATGGGGTAGAGGTAGATGAAGAAGAGAGAGAGAGAAGAATCACTACCTAGGAAAAAGAAGGGAAGAATGAGAGAGGGAGTGTACGCACGCACCAAAAAAAGAAGAGGTGATCTGGCGCGTGACCTCCTTGCGCGAGAGGCGTGGGGTCCGCACCATTAAAATATTTTTTTTCTTGGTTGCGAATTTTACTGTAGCGCCATTATAGCATTTTTTTTCTTTTTTTATTGCTGCGAATTTTACTATAGCGAATATAGCCTTTTTCTTTCTTTCTTTACATTCTTCAAGTCGGTGTTGCCAGTTTTTGTAGAAATTATGCTCGTTTATAGCCGTTTAGAAACGGCTATATATCCAAAAAATAAATTTAATTGAGAATCTTTCAACTATAAATACATGATCTAATTCAACAATTTTCTATCATTCTTTACAATTTTCAAATATCAATTTCTATACACTCTTACACATCTCATTCATAAAATGGACAAAAATTCTTGGATGAATTGATTTAATTCTTCCAATTCCGGAGAAAAAACATCTTCTCAAAATAACAATATTCATCCTCAAAATTTCAACATCCGTCCTGGAGATGCTAGTTCCCAAAATTTCCCTATACATCTCCAAATTTATCAGAAGGTCGAAACTTTCCACTATATTATATGTATCCACCGTAATTCCCCTTCATGTCGCATCCTCCATATGGAGTTCCTCCAGCTATGGGTTCAAACTCATCAAGGAGATTCATTACGGATGGATCCGGCACTAACAAAGACTCTCCAACTCCAACCTCTCTCAAAGATCATCTCATTTCTCACCACAATGCTCTCCAATAGGCCTTGAGAATATCAACCTGGTTTCCGGTCTTTCAAGCACCAAAGAGGTCAACACTCCTGAGCCACCTCAAAAGACAATGTACTCTCATGCAGAAAACGAGCTTCTTGTAAGTTGCTGGCTAGATAATAGTACAAATTCTATGGTAGAAAATGCTCAAAAGTTGCAGCAGATGTGGATCCAAATTGCTGATGAGTACAACAATCGTCCAGCCAACACACCTTTGAAAACATGGGTTGTATTGAAGTCACATTTTTATACCCTTCAGAAAAAAATGCAAATGGTTTAATGCAATCTATATTAAGGAAAAGAAGAATTGGGGGAGCAGTTCAAGTGATGCAGATATTATGCTAAAGTCACAAAAAATGTATGCACAAGTCCATAATAAACAGGGTTTTAAGCATGTGGGATCTTGGATGGTTTTGAAAGACAATATCAAGTTTGCAGATCCAAATGATGATTCTCGTGGTACAAAAAAGACCAAAATTTCTGCGTCTGGAGCATATAGTGCGTCTACCAACACCGAGTCGAGCATTAATGAGGATTCCAATATAGTGTGCACCCGTCCAATGGGGCAAAAACGGCTAAGAGAATGACAAAGGGTAAAGGAAAGTCAAACGATGCCGAACAAAGTCGAGAGAAAATTGATGAAAACTAGTTGATTTAGAGGGGTATAACACGACAAAACTATCTACAGTAGTTAGTCTCGCTAAAATACGTTAGTACAAAATCCTCACGAGGGATACCTCAAAGATGACAGATGAACAACTACGTATACATCTCCACATATGTGATCAAATAAAGAATAATTGGGGCTTGTAATTTTATTTACCAGTTGTTTTAATTATGTAATTTCATTCATTGTTGTTTTAATTATGTATATTGTAGTTTCCTTTAATTTTATGTAATGTAATTTCTGCTTTTATTTAATGAGTTGGTCTTGTGTGCACTTGGTGTACATGCAATCCGGGTCGACCCAGTTTTGACCCTGATCCGCGAGTTTTTTATTTTGCTTTTTTTTTTTTGGTTTCAGGTTGTTACATTTATGTTGTATTAATGTGACCTTTATGTTATAAATGTGTGATCTTTATGTACAACTATCATGACCTTTATGTACTATAACTTAGAAAAAAATGAAGATTTTCAACATAATTTGAACTGTATACCTTTATGTGATATCAATATGACCTTTATATTATATCACGTCACCTTTATGTACAAATATTCTGACCTTTATGCACTTTTATATATTACATAAAGGTCAGAATATTTGTACATAAAGGTGACATAATATAATATAAATGTCACATTGATATCACATAAAGATATACAATACAAATTGTGTTGAAAATCTTCATTTTTTTTCTAAGTTACAGACATAAAGGTACGGATGTTTGTACATAAAGGTATGAAAGTCATAACATAAAGGTATGAAAGTTATAACTAAAAGGTATACATATTTTCCAGAAAAATGCAGAAAATAAACTAAGTGTGTTGCGCCTCCTTCCCGACACGTGGGGGCACGTGTCGACGCATGAATGACTGTTCCGGCGAGTGGATGACCGTGTCGGGTCGGATTGACCCGGATTGCTCGGATCTAAGATCCGTGCACCTGGTGCACAGGAGAGAGTTTGCCTTATTTAATATATCTATCTTCCGTTAGAAAACTAGCCGTTGGAAAATTAGCCGTTGGAAATCAGATTATATATTGGTTTACCATACTTTCAAATTTACCACTACACAAATTCATTGTCCTTCTCACTCATTCACAATTTTCTTTCCAAATTATCAAACATGTCTTCATCTTCAAACTCATTCTCCAACGAGAGCGATAGCGACAATCTCATCAAATTCATAATGGATGACATAACCGATAAAGAATATTTGGCATTACTGCAACAACAACAGACACTTCTCGACATACCACAGAGTTCTTCTGGTATAACCAGAAAATGAAGAACATATGTGGAACGAGATCGTGAGGGGGCACACGCTAGACTTTTCAATGATTACTTCTAAAAAAATCCGACCTGGGACAGTAACGTGTTTCGACAATGATTCCAAATGGGTAAAGATTTATTCTTGCGCATAGTTAATGCATTAGAGTCCCACGATAAATATTTTCAGTGGAGGGTCGATGCAGCTGGAAGAAGAGGTTTTTCACCACTTAAAAAATGCACGGTGACCATACGCCAACTAGCATATATGGTGGTCCTGCCGACCATTACGATGAGTACCTACGAGTTGCTGAAACAATTGCTATTGATTGTTTATTTAATTTTTACCGATGTGTGATTGAAGTATTCAGTGAATATTACTTGAGAAAGCCTAGTGCTGCTGACTGTCAACGCTTGTTACAAATAAATGAACAGAGGCACGACTTTCCCGAAATGTTGGGAAGCCTTGATTGTATGCATTGGGCTTGGAAGAATTGTCCAGTCGCTTGAAAATGTCAATTTACAAGAGGTGATCATGGCATCCCAACAATCATGCTTGAAACGGTCGCGTTTGTAGACTTGTGGATATGGCATGCTTACTTTGGAGTTGTAGAGTCGAATAACGATATCAACGTGCTCAACCAGTCTCCTTTATTCAACGACGATTTGCAAGGACGTACCCCACCTGCTAATTTTACAATAAATGGTACGCAATATAATCAAGGATACTATCTTATAGATAGAATCTATCCTGAGTGGCAAACTTTTGTGAAGAGCTTTCAATGTCCTCAAGATCCAAAGAGAAAGAAGTTCAAGGAAATGCAAGAGGTTGCTAGAAAGGATGTCGAACGGCCTTTGAAGTGCTTCAAGCTCGTTGGACAATGATTAAAGGTCCAAGTTGTTTCTGGTACAAGAATAACTTGAACGATATCATGTACGCTTGCATTATTTTACACAATAATTAAGAATGAAGGAGATACATCATTCGATTGGTCAGACGAACCTACTAACTCCGATAGTGCTCCACAAGTAATTTCAGGACCCGATAGAGCATTCAATGACTACCTCATGAGGAATTCTCAACTACGTGATAGAGAAACATCATCAACTTCGAGTCAACTTGATTGAGCATGTAAGGACAAGATTCGGCAATAATTAGCTAAATATCAATTTATCTTCCGACGAATATTTTGTTATTTTGCAATTTTTATAAATCTATGTCTTTTTTTTATTGTATTATTCCATGTATTTGTTTTCAATACATTTAATAATATATTGTCCAATTTTATTTCATGTTTTACTAAATTAAATAAATAATTAAAACTAAAATATTAATTACATCAATTGAAATATTATGATTTTTTATTTATTATAAAATAAAATAATAAATAGAGGTGGTAAATTAATAAAAAATGTACAAAATATATGAATGATTTGATAGTGGGACCATGAATAGTTACCTTTTGGGTAGAATGGTTAGTGAGATATTTGTTTAGAGATAGAAGTTTTTTACTTTTTATGTGGCACCAAAATACCTAAATATTGGGTAGCACCATTGGAGATGCTATTAGATATAAGTGGAAAAAAAGTTCGTAATATAAATATTTCCTCCAAGTTTTTCTCATTTTTTAAAAGCAGACACATATGTCTTTACTGTTCATCAGAATATTACATACTTATAAGCGCTCTTTTTAATTAGCAATAATATCTGCTCTTTTTAGCAATAATATCTTCTATTTTGGCATTTATTTTCTCTAACAGTTCATTCTTTTGCATAACCTATTTAGGTGGACCTTATTCGGAGTATTTCATATATTCATTATCATCTAAATAATTTCAATTCACGTAACATGCATATTCATAATACACTTTGATGTATGTAGCATATAATGAAAATATGATCAGAACAATAGATAAATCACTATTATATTGAAATGATCTGATACTTACACACACATGATTAAAGATTTGCAATCTTCAACCTTTATAGTTGAGACTAATGAATTATAAAATAGTAATGGTGTGTATTCATATGAAAACAATTTACTGAATCAACTTAGTATTAAAAACTCTCTCGCAGACAAATTTTGTCTCCCAAACGGTGTGAAATTATAGAGGATGGGCTGACATTCTTTTGGGCATTATTTACCTTTTTTTTAATATGTGTGGGCTGATATCTGATTTCCTCAATTTTATATTTAAATTTTTTATCCCATTGATCCTGAGTTTAGATTTATCAGTTTTTGGAAGATGCTAGTTGTCTATTTCGTCACATGGTAAGAATTAATGGTATCGCAATTTATCATCATTATCTTAAAATTATGAATCAATCACATAACAAATTACTTAATACTCCCTCCATCCTGGCTAATTTTGCACATCATTCCCGGCACGTGGAATAAGAAAATGTTTTTTTTTTTTTGTCTTTTGAGTTGAAAAGTCAACAAAATCATGCCAAAAGTAAGTGTGTTTTTTGTTTTTTGAGTTGAAAAGTCAACAAAATCATGTCAAAAGTAAAAATTAATTTCCTTTTCAGGGGTGTGCAAATTTACTCAAGACATCCCGAAAAGGAAGTGTTCAAAATTAGGCGGGACGGAGGGAGTACCTAATAATTTTCAATTATGCCAAACTCAACCAAGATTGAAATTCCTATAAATTTCCATATCTCAAAAAATATTTTTAAGTACTTAATTATTTAATCTTCTATTAGGATGCAACTAATATCTAAAAAGTAACTTTAGTTAATTTGAAAATTTAAAAGTAGTGGTCAAGAATTAGTAGTATTATTACATTACCGATTTTAAAAAATAAGGATTTTAGTGTAAGTAACAAATTTAATTTCCACTGATTTCTTATTTTAAAGGTCATGTTGGAAGGGTAAAAAAAAATTGGATTTAATTTTTTTATTATTATATGGGTATAAATTACTTCTACATAGAATAGTTTTACGATTTTACTATCACACCCCACATATATAATAACGACGTCACCTAAAAACAATGCCTAGCATATAGTAAAAAACAATATGCTATATTATTTTATATTAACCAACTCGATTGATAAAATTATATACATATTTATTCATCTTCATCTTGTATCACGAAAAATACATGAATATGATATTTTTCATGATTTGACACAAATTTATGTGAACACAATTTAATGCGTCCCCAATCTTAGCAAGTAGATAATAATCTTTTCGTAATCATAATGACATGAAAATAGACTATATATCTTATTTTCTTATTTTCCCATCATCAATAAGTGGTGGAATATCTTTTGGGACATGGCAATACATATAAAATCAATTTCCCAAGTATAGTATGATAAATTAATGAAGTGAAGTATGAAAGTAGAAAAGTTGATTGGACGGTTCTACCCCATTAAAATACGAAGCCATTGTCTCCCCATCCAAACATACCATATAGATTGAGGCGTGCAGACACGACATATCACAAGTCCACCCACGTTGGTCTCTACATCTTTTACTACTTAAACCAATTCCCCATTCCAAACTCATAAACCAATCCTCCTCTTCATCTTCTGTTTCAAAATAATCACTCGACTTTCTAATGAGAACATTGTGCCCTAACCTCGACGGAGAAGACGGGCTCGAGACGGTGCTTGAGGTCCCGGTCCCGGAAGAAATATTCAGCGCCAACAAGCACAAGTCATGGCAGGGCATCAAGTCCTGGCTCACTAGACCACATGTAGACAACTCCTCCCTGCATGCAATGGAGATCCAGTTCTTGCTGGGAGTCATCGGGGCTCCGTTGATCCCTTTTCCGATCAAATCTTATTGCACTTCTAATCATCATGACATGAAAGGGCGGCCCATTGAGAGCTCGATGGCTAGATATATAGTTCAGCAGTATATAGCCAGCGCTGGTGGCGAGCATGCTCTGGACTCGATCCAGAGCATGTGCGCGATTGGGAAGGTGAGGATGGGATCGTCCGAATATGGAGGGTCAAAGATAAAGCAGGGAGGTGGAGAATTGGGAGGTTTTGTGTTGTGGCAGAAGAAACCTGATCTTTGGACTTTGGAGCTGATGGTTTCGGGCTTTAAGATTAGTGCTGGTAGTGATGGTAAGGTGGCCTGGAGGCAGACTCCATGGCAGCACTCTCATTCCTCTCGTGGCCCACCTAGACCTCTTCGTCGATCATTGCAGGTACTTTTTCTCGATCTTGGGATGTTTTCTTTGCGTTTATATTGAAGACCGATTTAAAGTATGATAGTTTTTCAATTTACAATCCAGATGCTTTTCTTTTTCTGGCTGCACTCACAAGTTCATGATTTTTCTTCGATTTTGTTCAAGTTTAGCTTGAATAATGGAAAGTTGAAAATTGATTTCGGACTTCGTTTGGTTTGGAATGTGAAGTGTTTTGAAATTAATAAAGTTTAGACTACAAGTTGAAAAAATTTACACTTCATGTCAGTTTTTGATATTAACTCTGTTTTCTTATAAGGTCATTTAAATAATTAAAAAAAAATTGTTTTAGTAACTGGTCGAATTTTCTTTTTACATCTGAACCCTTGCTACAGTAACCTATTTCTCTCGATTAAAAATGAATATAAGTTAAGTTGTGGTTTTCTTATTTTTTCAACTGAAGTTACAAAATTCAATCTTGAGCATAAAGTCAACAAACAATTCATAATTTGTCAAATTTGGTAGCTTACTATAGTTTGACAAAAGGAAGAAATGATGGATGCTTCAATGTTCAAACAGAACCTTCTTCGCATATATTTATTGGTCCACTATCTATTCAAACATGAATATTTTTACTAAATTCTTGTGATCAATCATGTTAACAGGGCCTTGATCCAAGGTCAACAGCCAACTTATTCTGGGACTCCATTTGCATCGGTGAGAAGGCGATCAACGACGAAGATTGCTTCGTGTTAAAGCTCGAATCAGAGCCATCCACACTGAGGGAAAGAAGCAGCAGCAATGTTGAGATAATAAGGCACACTATTTGGGGCTGTTTTAGCCAAAGAACAGGCCTACTTGTCCAGCTAGAAGACTCTCACTTGCTAAGGATAAAGTCACCCGGAAACGATGTCTATTGGGAGACGACAACGGAGTCGTTGATCCAAGATTATAGAACCATTGATGGTGTCAACATTGCTCACGGTGGAAAGACAACGGTTTCTTTGTTTAGGTTCGGGCCGAATTTTGAAAGGCAGAGTAGGACAAGAATGGAGGAGGTTTGGAGTGTCGAAGAAGTGGATTTCAACGTAAAAGGGCTCTCTAACGCGTGTTTCTTGCCTCCGGCTGACTTGAGAAACGAGGATGAGGAGCGCGGAGAGGTGGCCGTTGATGGTGACGTGGCGAAGAAGGGGAGTTTTAGGTGCAAGATTATGGGGAATTCTAATAGGATTTGTGCTCCTAAATGTGGCATCAAAGTAGTGGCAATTGATGAAGAAAGTTTGGAAGTGTTTGGAAGTGATGAGGAGTTGTAGTAGATATAGATATAGTGTGTTTGATTATTTGTTTACTTTGTATATGATATAGTAGGTGTCTAGTGAGGCCAGAGATTGAATTACATAGTCACTCTCTTGATGCCACTCTTCTGCCATTGTTGTGCAGCATTTAGATATATCTCTCTACACATGAATTATTACTTTGATTTTGTAATGTTATTTCATCCTTTTTAATCAGAATGCATATAGGTGGAAATATTTCTTTCTATCCAATAAACATAATAAAAAATGAATTTTACTGAGTTCATAAGAAAACAATTTTTTGTACTCAATATTGAGACAAAATATCGTAAATGTCATTATCCTTAAATACAACCAATTTACTGAAATTTTATCCGTAGATTGTTGTTCAAACATTATTTTAAAGTGTAGTATAATGTCGTTTATAATTTTTGAATCAAAATATGCGTTTCTGAATGTAAATCGGAGCTTTAAAAAAATGAAAAAATCGTGAAAAATACGAAAATTTATATCAGGAACAGATCACGATGCTCAACTTAGATCACGATGGTCATGAACATTGTGATCTATAGATCTTGATGCTCAAATATTATCGTGATCTAAGTTGTTGGAAAAAAAAAATACAAAAATAGATCACGATGCTCATGACCATCATGATCTAAGCTGAGCATCGTAATCTATTCCTGATACAGATTTTTGTGTTTTTTGCATTTTTTGTGATTTTTTCATTTTTTTAAACTCCGATTTACATCCAAAAACGCATATTTTGGTTCAAAAATTATAAACGACATTCTGCTATGCTATAAACTTCACCATTAATCTCACCATCATTGTCGCCAGATTTCAATATGGTGGATGAGTAAGAATTTCAGATGAAGGACTTCTGGTGGGTGGAGAGCTTCTTTCTTTTCATTCTAAGTTTTCCCAAAATTTAAATTGAAGGGTATTACAGTAATTTTGCCTTCAATTTAAATAAAATTCATATTTATTTTTAGATGGGTATTTTTCATTTTACCTTATATATATTGGATAGAAACAACCACCACCCATGCATATAGATTACTAGTATTTATGTTGATTTTTTTGCCCCATGGTGTACATCCGAAACAATTGTTATTGTAACCAATTTTTTTTACCACTGGTCAAATAATAAAATTTATATAGAATGTTTTTTTTTTTTTTTTATCTCGATCAATTTAGTTCATAAATCAGTAATTTGTATAAATTAACTTTTTTCTTTGATTATACATAAAAACTCATGTGCACCAGTTGTTTGGATCTAGATCTATGCAACTGAGTTGACCCGAGCCGAATCCAAGCACTTTTTTTTTAATTCATGTGTTACATATTTTATATTAATAAAATATTTATAAATATCATAACCTTTTCGTAATTCTGTAACTCAAAAAAAAAAAAAACATTTCTCAGTGCATTTTTTTATCAACATACTTTTTTGTGATATTATTCATACATTTATATGATATTATGTATACTTGTATATCATTATAATCATATATTTATGTAAATTTTTTTATACTTTTTTTATGTTAGTCATACTTTTAGTTATGTTAGTTGTATCTTTATAAATTATATAAATCTGTGACCATGCTAATATAAAGACATATGTAATATCGCATAAATGTATATATGTACAAATTGTGATGAAATTCTTTTTTTTTTTTTAAGTTAAAGTATTACATAAATGATAAATGTAAATATATATATATATATATATATATATCATATTAATATATTATAAATATCACAATAATATAAAATAAATGCAACATATGAATAAAAAAAACCTAAAAAATATACGATTCTGAATTGGGTCGAATCCATACAATTAATGTACAAGAGACCAACTCTTGATTATATCTGTTCTCTAGATTTAACTAAATTATCAAGATTTACCAACAACTGTTTGCCATGCGATGATTACGGACAGTTTTCGTACAGCCTGCTGGATCAGTCGTGTTCAACGTATCATCTCTTTGGGCTTTGGGTTTGTAAATATAATGTCAGATGGGCTGTTTGGTCTTGGGTCATTGAATTGGGCCATCGATTTTAATGTTTATCTTCACTTGATTTTGTGTTGAAGCAGTAATGACTTCAAAAGCAGCATGTTGAATTTATCTCAAAGATCGAATGTTAATATTACTCTTTGATACACTTAGGACACAAATGTCGGAATATCCAAATAATTTTCAATATTTGTTCTCTCAAAAATCAATAGAAAGAAAAAATATATATAATATAACCAACAATAACTATTAAAAGAGTGATGCATTTATCTAGAAGTCTCCAAATAATATAGGAGAAACGATATATAATGAAGATCTAGAGAGATCCTCCTACACCTAGGCTATTAGGAATTATTTGTAAAACAAGACAAAACACTTGAATTAATATAATCTAAAGTTTTTGAGCATAAATGTTACAATCTAAAATTTATCTCTATATTCTACACACTCACTCACTAAAGTATTAAATCATCTTCTGCATTACTTCAGTTAAATCACTCACCACATTCAAAACACCTATAATCACTTTGTTTTTCTAACGGTAATAATTGGACTAATATCCTATAATCACTTTATTTTTTTAACCGTAATAATTGGGCTAAATATTAGGAAATGTTGAGAAATACTCAAGATGGAAATCAGATGGTTAGTCAACATAAATGTGTCGCCTAATTCTTATTGTTATTTATATATACATATATTTTAAAATCATTTGTTTTATTTCTACACACAATTTCAATTATACCTAATGCATACACTATGAATTCATAATGAATTGAACACAAATCTAATGTAATAAAACTTAAAAAGTAGCATAAAAATAACATAGTTTCGTTCTGTTATTTCCACAGTTTTGCATAAAATCGGACCGACGTATTATCACCAAGGCCGAATTTTACAAAGATTATTTATATGTACATATTATAATAATTATTAAAAACATATTAAATTATTGAGATACTAATAATGTGAAATTGAAGCTTATCGCACAATACTGGAGAATGAATGAAAAATAGTTGTGGCCAAAAATAGATGCCCCCATGTTCTTGAAATGCTTACGGAAGCAGTGACTTATCTATCCAGGAGGATAGCGATTAGCTTTTACAACAACGACTACATTTACATTAGTTCTAATTAGATTGTCACACATAGTGTTGTAAAAGAATCGAATCTTTTTTATTCGAATTCGAATATAGTGATTCGAATTCGGAAAAATACGAATATGAATCCAAATAAGAATTCTCTTTTATATTCGTATATTATTCAAATACGAATAAGAATATGGTGAAATTCGATTCGAGTATTCGCGAATATATTTGAATAGTTATATATATATATATATATATATATATATATATAAGTTCTTTATTTTAATTATATCTATTACCTATATAAAAGTATGGATGTTTCTTACAAAATATGGATTGCCGAATATATCCATATCAAAGATTATTATTTAAGGTTATAATAGTAATTTAAATTTTCATATTTAAATAATTTTATATTAGAATCCTAGCTAATTCAAAATCTTATAGAATTCTATTATAATTAAAACTCTAATATAAAAGTGTTATATATAAAGTAATTGTATTATTATTTCTTTCCTTAATTTGAATTGATCTACTATGTAATACTATTTGATTTATAGATAGAAACTATATTTAATTTGTCATATAAATTAACAAATAAGTTTCAACTAATTTTAATAAATGGTTAATAATAATATTTTTGGTTTGACAACTAAATTATCGATTTAATGAAAAATGAATCAATATATATCAGCTTAATTGCCTAGAGCCGTTTTCGCATCACTAAAGTATAATATTATTCATAGCAGTCATACCCTTTCTTTTCTTCAAATCCATATCCTTGTTTTTTACTAAAATTTTGATGCTTCTTGCATTCACCAAAGTAATCAAAACCTAATACATATAAACTGATTATCTAATAAGTCATCACCAAAGTAAAATTATGATGTAATAATTGAAGCCTCTAATAAGTCATCACCAAACTAAAATTGTGATGTAATAATTGAAGCCTATATTTTAAGATGTTTTATTTTTTATTTTAATAAGTGTTTAATAATGGTATTTTTCAATTTTTGTGATGTCAATAAAACAGAAGAATATGATCATCATCAGTACTACAAGACTTTTATTGCTTTTTTGTTAATTTTTTTTTTACTACATTCTAATTAATGTTTTCGATTGACAGTTTAGTTAAATTAAATCAACGTATAAACATAGGTATATGAGTACGTGCGCACAACATTCCTCACAAGATAAGGAAAAGTATAATATTCCTCAAAGGATAAGGAATATATTAATTCATTTCCTATCCATAATCAAACTATATTAATTTGTTTATGAGTAGTGTTTGTGTGCACCAAGTGCATGGATCATGATCCATGCAACTGAGCACACGGGTTGGATCGGGTCGGGTCGGGCCTAGATCTGCGTCCGGGTTTTCTATTTTTATTTTGTAAATTTATAACATAACATTTATGTTTACCGAATATAACCTTTATGTTTAGCGAGTATAATCTTTATATACAAATATCATAACTTTTAAGTAAAATTACTTAAACTTTTTTCAGTATAAAAAAGATAATTAAAATTTATGTAACATTTATGTTAACCGAGTATAACTTTTATGTTATATTAGTATAACCTTTACATACATATATCATAACCTTTAAGTGATATTACTTAGATTTTTTTTCACTATAAAAATTCATATAGTATGGTTTAACCTTTATGTTATAATAATTTAACATTTATGTTATATTAATATAATTTTTATGTACAAATATCATAACATTTATGTACTTAAAGAATAATATAAGGTTATATTATTATAACGAAAAAGTTAAATTATTATGCATAAAGGTTATATTATTACAACATAAAGGTTTTGAAAAATATTATAAGTCTGTCGTACAGTGCAAAAGGTTATGTGAACATAACTAAAAGGTTAGGTTCGGCAAACTAAAAGGTTAGGTTCACCAAACTAAAATATTAGACCAAATAACTGCGAAACTAGGGTTTGAACTAGCAGGTATTAAATTTATTCAAATAAATACATGCATTATGAATTATTTAAAAAAAAAAAAAATTTTGGTTTTAGGACAACAAAATGAGACAACCAATTAGAATGTCGAAGAAAATTGATGGGAAGATGGAATACATGTAATTGAATCATGAAAGTTTTTTTCTAGATAATCAGCAGAAGGTTTAGATTATCATAATATTTTGTCAAGTTTCAAACTTTGAGAGAAACATATTTTACCAATTTTCTTTGTAAAATTTTTTGTAGTAGTTTCTCCTATCCTCTAATAATAGGATGGAAGGATAACAATTTTTTTTCCCACCAGGTTCAATTTTTGACTTTGCTATTTCTACACTTTTCAATTTATTTTTGTTTTTCTCGACATTTACTTTTATCTGATAATTAATATTTAGTTATCAAGTGAAATTCAAATCATCAAAATTATGTGGATGTATAATGACAGAAGTATATTAACAACTCTAAGAAACATTTCATCGAACAGCTGGTGACCCATTTCATTTGAAACATCAAATATCATATAATTAGTAATAATATGATAAGTTTAATTCGTAACATGATCATTAGCTTTTCAAAGGTCGAAGAACCAATAAAGAAAAAAAAGTCACGAGATATAAATAAAATTATGAGGACGTATAATCACAGAAGTTTATTAAAAACTCTAAGAAGCATTTCATCGAACAACTGATAACCTAATTCGTTAGAAGCATGAAATACCATTTAATTCTTTGTAACATGATCTGTTTAATGTTACCATTTGCTTCTCAAATGCCCAACAACCAATTAACAAAAAAAAGGATGGATAATTGATAATTATCCAAATTAAACCATTGAACTAGAAACTAAATTCAACACGCAATGGTTCTTTATTTATTTATTTATTTTTAGAGATTTTATTTTTCAAATACAATTTTTTTTAGTGTGATCTATTAGTCATGTGTCAATATTAAAAAAATGAAATTTATTTCATTGGTGTTGTACCTAAATTCCATTAATTTCAATAATATCTTGTGTTAGTATGAGTTTCATGTATTGTTTAATCATCTTATCACAAGATAAAAGATAAGAGTTGGCGAAGGAAGCATCTATGCCCATAAGACTTTTGCAGATTGGACAAAAGGCACATTCCTTGTTATTAAAAGTTTTAAGAGTTGGACATGAAATATGTTGTGGAACAAACAATCACGTAAAGATCCAAAATTTGATAATGATGGATGAGGAGGTAAGATAATATATATATATATATATAGGTTTTTTTAAATAATTTTTTGTATTCATAGCATGTTTAGCCTGAAACTCGATGGAATTAGAGTTAATTGGTTAATTAACAATATATGATAGGTTTTTTAAAATAAAGTTAATCTTTAAAATTATGAGTTAAAGTTGAGATATTTATTTGCAGGGGTTCAAATTGGAGTGATCATCTTCAACGAAGACATCCAAAATATCGGAAAGGAGTTCACAAGAAACAAGACCTATTTGATAAATAATGCAATGGTAAAAAAACATCAATACAAACTATGCATCCTCACATCCTGAAAAGGAATTGGTCTTAAAAAATTTCACCAATGTGGAGGAAGTGGTGAACACCATTGACGATAACAACAATATCAATGACTATGTGGATTACAAAGACTTACGTAGTAAACATGAAGACTGCAAATCATTTGGTATGTACAATTATTATTATTATTATTTGTGCACTATGATTTATAAAAAAATTCCATTAATTTAAAATTATATTTTGTAGATATTTGGGTACAATGATTTATAAAAAATTCCATTAAATTGAAATTATATTTTGCAGATATATGTGGAATATTGATAAGGGTCAAGGAAAGCATAAACATTACCAATTCAAAAGGAAAATCAAAATGTGTAAGGGAAGTTATGATCACAAATGAAGAGTAAGCCATTTATGTTATACTATAAAATACAATGGAAAAAAATATAATTACCAAAGTTGTGTACTAATTACCATAGAATCGAGAAGCTATTACTTGAACCAAAAAGTCAATATATAATTGGCCTTCAAAAAGATTGAACTCCACATTTGGGTTGGACATGGATATCAAGCACTCGCCTTTATAGTATGGAAAAGACTCTCACTTGGGAAGGGAACACTAGGACTACTATTCTTGTTTATCTTTTTTTTTCTTCATTTTTAATAATTATCTTGGCCTTGGAGAGTTCATTAAGAAAAAAAAAAAATTTCATTAGAAAAGAATAATAATATACAATAATTTATAAAATATCAACATGTTGAATATTTTCTTTTCATGACATAATAACTTAATAGTAAGGATTTGAAAGAAGTTGAAGTTGTATGTCAAAGTATCAGAATCCAGGTTTCACATTTACTTTATTTTATTTTGATGCTCAGAGTTGTGTTTTTTTTAAGTATTTGTTTATTTATATTTTATTAATTCGCTTCTGAAATGAAGGAAGATATCAATTCTTTAAGAAAGAGAACCAAAAGCTGGCAAGTGCTACTCCTATCTGATTTATGTTTTTAATTTGTAGACACCATTCTATAGAAGTTTCTCTTTGGGAAGACATGCCACTGAATAAAGGAAGAGAATTGCAACAAATTGTTGATAAAAAAACCAGTGATTATTATCACAAATGTCACAACAAAAGAATTCAAAGGTAAAATAAAAACACAACTATAAAGTTTGGAAAGGACATACATGCAATTCACATATATAGTGTTCTGAAATAAATCTTGACTTTATTATTACAAATTTGGCTTAGGTGAGATCTAGTTGCAAAGCACATCAATTTCAATTGTATAAATAAGCCCAAGGTCGACATCTGAAGAACTTGCAAAACTCAATAGATTGTATGACAAAAAAAAAATCATGAGTTCAACTATAAAATCTTAATAAACAAACAATAACAAAATAAAATATTTACATAGGTCACATACCATTCATGATCCACTGAAAATATGCAAACAAAGAATGACACAAAGAATGAGAATAGGAAGAGAAGTAACTCTTGAAGATCTCATTATGAGAAAAAATAATTTGTCGAAGGTACGCTAAATTTGAAACATAAATATACGCATAATATTAATTGATAATTAAATAAGAGTAAGTAAAAATGATAGAAAAATATGGGATTTAGGTGTCTCAATTTAGGGAGGCTTTAGTTAGTGGTCTTTCATTTTCAATCCACTACTGCTCTGTGGAATTGCTTATCAATCTTGTCCCTTCGATTTTCATTGCCTCTGTTTTTCTTTTCTTTTTTATTTAATATTAATATTTACAAAAAAAGTTTTCTCACTATAGATTTTGTGATCTCTGTATTGATGGGTTCGTGATTTCTTATTTGTAATTATTAAGTCTCTATTATTTCAATTAATTACCTCATTAGAATAAGTCGGTGGATAAAGCAATAAAATACAACTTGATTAGGCATTTTGGTCTGCGTAAATTTATCTCTTTGCAGCCCATGACTAGTTGTAGCACAACTAGAGCCCCTAAGTCTTCTTGCGATCGAGCCCTGGTCTATGTCACAAAATATATTGTCTTTATTGGCTGATCAATTTAATAAGTTTCGTCAATATCTCTTACAAATGAAAGATGCATATTATTATTTCACTTGAATTGTGTATAAGGTGGAGAACGAAACAAAGATATGGTACAATGCATGCAAAAAATGCACAACATTAGCACCTAAACATGATGGAAATACATGTGAAAAGTTTCAAGATGATACAGTTCAAACAATACCGAGGTGAAAGTTCCAAATAATAATTCACAAAAAATGATCAATTAGATGCAGCAAAACTTATATAAGTTTATTGATTGCAGATATATAATTAAACTAACGGTAAAACAAGGACATCTTGTAGCAACAATAACGATGTTTGGTGACACGACGTCAGTTTATATTGGATGTTTAGTACAAGACTACGTGAACTCTATTGAGAAGGTATCAAAATTTCTTTAATGCAAATGATTTTAAAAATAAATAATAAATGTAACCAAAAAAAAACAAATATAGGGTCAACCCATTAGTTCATTCGGCTTACAAGGAATAAGTGAGATCCATTTTCTAATTGCGTTGAACTACAGTACAAAAATAGAAGATGGAATATTGAATGCAATAGTTGAGGCCATAGACCCGTGAAGATAAAAGAAGAGAAAATAAATAATACTCACTAACAGAGACGACAACAATCGAAGATCAATCAAAGAATAAAATAAGGATTAAAAGTAAGAAAAATGAAGAATACATTCACATATCTAGCGATGAGGATGAGAATAGTACACGTAAAGCTTTATTAGACAAATCTCGAAAAAAGAAGAGTAAAAGTATGACACGGAGGAAGATCAAAAAAGAAAAGATATAATTACAAGTTAATGTTTTATTATCTTTCATTTCCAAATTTTTTGTTTTTTTAGATTAGTTTTTTTTTTTCAAATTTATATAATATTAAATTTTTTTTTAAAAAAATTGCAGCATCAATATCATATTTTTATGTTTTATTGCATTTTCTTAATGTTTCCATAGAAAAAAGATTATAACATATTATGTAACTATATTCTATTCCTTTTCTTAAACAATAACAACAACAAAATTCATCCTTCACGCGCAACGCACGTGCTCTTTACTAGAATATATATATATATATATATATATATATATATATATATATATATATATATATCCAACAAAAATTATATTTATGTATTTTAGAACCTTGGATGTTAATTTACAAGTAGATTTTTGTTGTGGTACTTGTTTGATGGATTTGACAATGAATTTATATTTATATATTTTGAATCTTGAATGTTAATTTGCAATTGATTTATGAATTATTGCACTAGAGTTGATAAATTTTATTGTTTATTAATTACTATATAGGTATTGTATCATGTATATATGCATATGCTATATATTTGAAATATGATATTATTAATTTGGAAATAAATATATTTTTGAAAAAAAATTGAAATTTCAAGTTCAAAATTTTCGAATACGAATATTCGAATTTTCTCGAATATATTCAAATATTTCATTCGAATTGAATACAATTTATTTTTGTTATTCAAATAATAAACGAATACGAATATTCGAATAATTAAATAAATACGAATAGAATATCATGATATTCGAATCGATTTGATTCGTTTACAACCCTAGAAACACCACCTCTTCAATTACTAAATATAATAAATATCGAAATTACAATGAAACCCTTCAAAAAAAAAAAAAAAAAAAATGAATGAAACAATATACATGGATGTCACGGGGTACCCAAATAATAATAAAAAAACTACCCATGCACACCAGAATCAACATTATATTACATCAACCTTAACCACACATTTGGCCCCCCAGTATAAATCATCATCAAATTCCATCGGCAAAACTCGCTTTTGTTAGAGAAGTCAAAGGGCAGTCAAACCACCGAGATGGGCCAACCAGAAGCCGCCGGCGAGCTGCCGGCACACGTGCTCATCTTCCCTCTGCCGATGCAAGGCCACATCAACTCTATGCTGAAGCTGGCGGAGCTCCTCTGCCTCGCTGACCTCCACGTCACCATGCTCCTCTCCGAGTACACCGATGGCCGCCTCCGCCGCCACGCCAGCATGGACTCCTTCGCCGCCCGATACCCCGCCTTCCGCGTCGCCATCATCACCGACGGCCTCCCCGACGACCACCCCCGCGTCGGCGAGCGCGCCATGGAGCTCGTCATGAGCCTCCTCGAAGTCGGCGGAGCTGAGTTCCGGAAACTCATGGAGACCACCGACGCCCTCAGCTACGGCGGAGACCGGCGGCGCGTGACCTGCCTCATCATGGACGGCGTCCTCAGCTTCGCAGTCCCGGTGGCTCAGGAAATGGGGATCCCTTTCCTTTACTTCAGAACTGTCAGCGCGTGCTCCTTCTGGGCCGACTTCTGCTTCCATGACGTCATTAAAGCTGGAGAGATCCCCATCAAAGGTAAAGATGTCGATAAATATGAATATTGGAAAAAACCAGAGCTGGATTTAATGGTGACAAGTGTGCCGGGAATGGAGGGGTATCTCCGGCGACGGGATCTTCCGGCGTTCTGCCGAGTAAATGATGTAAATGACCCTGGATTCCAGACCATCATTAGGGAGACCAGACGATCAGCTCTTTCCAACGGGCTCATCCTTAATTCATTCGAGGATTTAGAAGGCCCGATTCTGGATCAAATCCGAGGCCCGATTCCGAATTTGTTCTCCATCGGGCCCCTCCACACTCATCTGAAAGCCCGATTAGAGTCCAGAAACCGCGACTCGTCCCTTACTTCGAGTAGCTTCTACGAGGAAGATCGAAGCTCTATGACATGGCTGGATTCGCAGCCTCCCAAATCGGTGTTGTATGTGAGCTTTGGAAGTATCACACTACTGACAAGGAATGAGCTGTATGAGTTCTGGTACGGGCTGGTGAACAGCGGGCACAAGTTCCTCTGGGTGATGAGGCCCGATTCGATCGTCGGAGACGACAAAGAAAGCCCGATTCCGGTGGAGCTGGAGGAAGGCACGAAGGAAAGAGGGTACCTAGTTGGGTGGGTCCCACAGAATGAGGTATTGGCTCATCCTTCGGTGGGGGCCTTTTTCACGCACAGTGGATGGAACTCGACTCTGGAGGGCATCGCGGCTGGCATACCGATGATCTGTTGGCCTTATTTTGCGGATCAGATGATCAATAGTCGGTTCGTTAGCGATGTTTGGAAGGTGGGGTTGGATATAAAAGATAGCTGTGATAGAGTGATTGTTGAGAACAAGGTTAGGGAGATAATGGGGGAGAGAAGGGATGAGTTTTTGGAGAGGGCAAAGAATATGGCTGAATTGGCCAAGAAAGCCATCAGTGAAGGGGGAACTTCTTACGACAATTTGGATAGGTTGATTGAGTTCGTTAAATCTTCGGTTTGATGATTTTGCTCATTCATTTGAAGTTTTATGTCCTCTGTTTTACGAGTCTAATCAAAAACAAAATTCATTTTTCTTGTTTGAGGGTAAAGATTAGAGAATGGTGTTTCTAAATGGAAATTGTGTATCTCGTTTAGTGCCCTTAGGGGCGTATCTTGCCACCATTCTTTTCCTAAAGCTGTTAAAGATTACCAATGGCTGTTTCATAATGAGCAATTTTATTATCTGATTTTCTTTTCTTCCCCACCAGCAGTTACAGCTGCTTTGTCAATTGACATTATGTATTTTATTAAAGGAAAATTGTGCATGCTTCAGTCTTGCCTTCTCACTAATTCCACATGAGCATTGATTAAAGGAGCCAAAAGAACATACCCATGCCTTGGGTCAAGAAGAGAGGTGATAATCATGTTTTTCCAGTTTTAACTCTTGTCATCACATATGCACATTAAACCTGTTTTTATACATCTCCAGAGATTAATAACTAGACCCGAAATAAAATTTGGTTACCTGATAATTTGTTGATTTGAAGATGCTTTAACCTATATAATTGTTGAGTTTTTCTTCTCCCTCCTGCTTGTCAAATTTTACTTGTATATTAGATCTAAGCACATGTAAATGAGTTGTTCTCTTTAATGTCTTGATATTATTGGAAACTAAAATTCACTTATTTGTAATGATGCAGACATATATTGGAATTGAGCATGGCTGATATAGCTTGAAAACTTAAATACTTGGTGTTTCGATAATTTCCCTTCTTGAATATTCTCTTTTTAGTTGGGAAGGTTATTCCAAATGCTAGAGGGTCTTGGTACAAAGCTTGAAAAAGATGGATTGCTTAAAAGGTATATGAATCCAGATCTGTTGCATGCATGGAGGAGGTAATTGGCTCTGAAGTGGATGGTTTAAGTTAGTAAATTTTCTTACTTCAGTTTTTGTTTTTAGCCAAATTGTTTGGTTTCTACTTTTACAGCTTTCATTGATTTTCTTGCAATAGTCCCTAATAATCTTTGTGAAGAAACAGAGTAGAATTTGAGAAAACAGAGTCATGGTTGAAAAGAATGTGTAAAATATTTAGCACCTCATCACCTACCTGAATTGACCAGGCACATAAAAAATAAATAAAAACATGAAATCTCTCAAGTCTCAAGCTGGGATTCTTGCGTTCACAAACAGTGAATACTAAAGAATACTCCACTTGGAACAAAGAACAAAATTTAGCTACACAAGAATTATGTATTAATCCCTCCATTTTAAAATAAATGTCATTCTAAAGTTTTCCTTATAGAAAAATATAAAAATTGAATATATGCTATTAACTAATCAAAAAATTTAGAATTTAAAATTGAAAAAAAAAAAAAAACATCAAATGAATTCCATAAGAACTTTCATATTAAATCTTTGAATTTTAGTTAAGGAATATTAATAGAGATCATTTTAGAATAAATGTATAAAGATCTAAAACTACATTTAATTTAAAAAAAATAAAATTAAACTTTAAAATCACACTTAAAACGAAGTGAGTAATTTTTTCATAAACTGGTGGTGCCTATGTACGCATGGGTACTAAATTCTTGTTTTCCTCAACCACTAATTTGTCGACCCATCTTAATACTTAAGGGAAGATAACTCCCAAGTCTCCAACACTCGGTATCATCCCAATAAATACTATCTCTATTTAGCTCATACACCTAATATCTTACTTTCGCACACTACATATATTTATCACTATTAAGATCATGTTACTCTTCCTTAACGACCATTTACATTTGGGAGATTGATTCATCTTGCAGGCAAATCATGAAATAGTCTGACACAGATAAAATTACAAAAACCTCAAAGAATATTGGTTAGTTATGTCACGCCCTATTTTGAAAGGATGTAATTATCAGAGTTTATCTTAACGGACATCCAACAAGAAAAAAAATAAACATACTTTTTAGCGAAAAGATAACAGAAACGAGGTTTAGATAACATTCGAGACAAAGTCTTAACAGCGTTAAAATCGCGCTTTTACATAATAGTAAACATTTGAAATATAACAGAAAACATTTGAAACATACCACGGAAGTCTATTACAGGATCCATGCCAATCGGCTAAGTTTTACAAAAACAACAAATTGAAATCGTCTAGCAAAGCAAATTATGGAAAACATTTTAAACATTTTCTAGCGATGAGACATCCCCTCTCTTCACGCTTCCTCATTCTCATTTGCTAATTATGGAAAACATTTTAAACATTTTCTAGCGATGAGACATCCCCTCTCTTCACGCTTCCTCATTCTCATTTGCATCTGTAGTGTGAATACACATGGGGTGAATGTTTGGAATACACTCGTGGGAGTACTTTCTAAAATTAACATACAATAGCAGTAACAAACCATCATAAACACAACACACATAACACATGGCGCGTGGCTATAAATATGTGCGAGTTTTTCCCATCTTATCCTATAAACGGTTTTTATCCCATTAGTGTAGCTACAAGATCAAAATCCCCATGTCAGTAGTTTGCGGTAGAGCCACCATAGCAGTCGTCTGTTGTTCATTGCATGCACACATAATTCACAGCACATAATTACAGCACATGTAAAAGAGTAAACATATTATAATAGTAAAGAAGCATTTCATTGATCACAAGTTCGTGTAGCATTCATTCATTCAGTCGAGCTTTCTTATCATTATCCATAGAATAAGCATTCATATAGAAACTGGAAATAAAAAGGGTTAAGTTCAAAAGTTACCCCACCTTGTTCGGTGGTTTTCCTAGGCGAATCTCTGAGTTCTAAAACACTACGCACGTTCGTTCGTCCTATAAGCCTACACATAACATAAAACGTTTTAGATCTCTAATTATACTATCGCGTTTAAGATTAAGCTTAGAAAATTTCTCGAAAGAAGGAACGATAAAGGAAAGAACAATCGATGTGGATAAACGTAGCGTAAGGAATTTGAAAACATTTAACGAGGTATGAAATGTTGCTTTGGAAAGACGATATAAAAGAAGAAAGGAAAACGAGAGCCTTTGGAATCATTTAAAACGTTAAAACAATCTTAAAAGCTTTGGACCTAAAATATAATTTCTAGAAGTTCTTGGGGTTAAAACATAAATCTCAGAAAATTTTGGGGTTAAAAGAATTTCCAAAAAGTTGAGGGCTTAACATAATTTTCAGAAAGTTCAGGGACTAAAATGTAATTATACTAAGTTTCTAGGATTTGCAACCAAGTTCCTCAATTCTTTCAAATTTCTAGAAACACCCCTCCACCCCCAACCCCTCTCCCAGCCGCACCCCACCCCCATTTCCACCTCTAGCAGTCGCGGCCGGTGACACCAGAGACGGAGCTAGGGGGGATTGGTGGCGGCAGCCGCCCCCCCAAATTTTCTGACCGAACTATTTATATATACGTATATAATGTAATTGTAGTTAAAAATACGAATTTCGCCCCCCTCGAATTTCAAAGTTTTGATAAATATTCCAAAAAAAATATTTCGCCCCCCTCGTTACCAAATCCTGGCTTCGTCCCTGGGTGACACTACGTCATCGGCAAACACAACCCACACAACCACCAACTCACGCAGCACACACAAGCACAACATAACACACATCCGATGAAGGCGGGGAGAGAGACCTTTCAAAGGGATCCAAAATTGACCTAGGTTGATCCATTCTTCACTATTGATACCACTTTTCGTACCTTAAAGCAATGGGCTTGCCATGGATTAAAATATGTGCTATGGGCCTCACACATGGATCAATTGCACATCGTATAAATACACATTTAATCAATGTATCATCATCCGTAATTAATTTTAAAAAACAAGATGAAAGATTAAATCAAGCAATTAAAAATTATATTATTTAATTAATTCCAATTATTTATGAAAAACCTAGATCCTACAAGTTAGGAGTTAAAATACCATAACACAGATACAATAGCACCAAACTATCATCTTTCCATAACCAATCTAGCAACCTTGGTCTCAATTCACATACAACTCGCGAATTTTTAATTTTTTGCCACCAAAAGCCTTAATTTATTATTTTTATTTTAAACATTTACATGTAGTCATGGCTACAAATAAATAGAATTCCACTCAAAAATTTAATGAATTAACACTACTAGCAAATTGAATCTAGTGTTGCTAGTTCAATAAATGGATACCCCAGTCGATTGCAAAAATGTCAATAATGGATGTAGGGGGTGTTCGACTACACTTTTCAAATGGATTTTTTAGCTTACTTTTTTTTTAATAGACTTTTGAGAAAAGTTGCATCCATATAAACTCCTAACACGACATCACACTCCCACACTTTTTTTTTTTTGGATCCAAACAAACAAATAAAATGAATAAACCATAGTAACAAAGGATATATTTGGATTGGAACGGAGGGATTTTGCAAGTCTTGATTTGGGATTTGAGTAGATTTTGTAAAAATATGAATTTTAAAAATTTTGTGTTTGTTTTGCGATTTTATAGGGTAAAATTATAGTTAAGATGTCATCATCACATTGAAAATTGTAAAAAAAAGTTTTTTTTTCAGAATTGTAGAAAAAATAAATATTTTCATTGGAAGTTGTAAAAAAAGTAGGATGTAGATAGGATTTGTAAATCCACCCACATCCCACAACAAATATGGATTGGAATTTGAGAAGGTCTTTATGTGCAAGATCCGTGTCCCCAACCCGACCCGACCCGACTAGATTTAATTATATATATTATATACATTTTCTTTTTTCTTTTTTCTCTAAATTAGGGCAAAATCAGTGTTCTCTTCTCTACCTCTCATCATCATCTTCTTCTTCTTCTTTTCTTAGACCTCTTCTCTTCATCTCATCATCATCATCATCATCTTCTTCTTCTTCTTTTCTTTCTCCATGACTGCTTCTTCTCCGCTCTTTTCCGTTTCTTCTTCTCTTTTTTTTTTCTTCCTCCATCGCTGCTCTTCCTTCTCTCTTCTTCTTTTTGATTTCTTTGCAAGTTTGAGTTTCTAGAATGAGATTTATACTTTGAAAATGTCTTATATTGATTGTTGTTATGTTGTATGAAGGAAGCCATTGTTTGAGATTGTGAATTTGCTTCTAAGAGTTCATGCTTATAACTTGGGGCATTTTCTTGAAATTTGATTTGCAAGAGAAAGGATTTTTAATGGAAATATAAGGATTTTAAAATATTGAAAATTAATTATTGTAATAATATGATATTATTTGCAAAAATTTTGGGGAAAAAGATGATGAAAATCGTGTATTTGAAATTTTAAGATTTTAATCTCACTCCACAGTATACTGATACCTTAAGAGTATACAACTAATATCTTACATTAAACTATCAACATTAATATCTTACCTTAAACTATCATCTTTAATACCTTAAAGGTGCATTTGTAATATCTTATACTATAAACATTAATACCTTCAAAGTAAATATGTAATATTTTAAAGGTACATTTGTAATACCTTATACTATAAGCATTAATACCTTCAAGGTAAATATGTAATACTTTAAAGGTACATTTGTAATACCTCATACTATAAACATTAATATCTTAAAGGTAAATATGTAATACCTTATACTATAAACATTAATACTTTAAAGATGCATTAATACTTATCTTTTTAACTAGTTTTAATACATTTATATTTGAAAGTATATAATACCACAAAGATAAATACCTTAAAGGGATTTATGTAATACCTTTAACGTGAATATGTACTATCTTATCATTAATACCTCAAAAATTAATATGTATAAATTTTATGTATATATATATATATATATATATATATAATACCTTAAAGGTATGTATATAACACCTTAAAGGTATTTATGTGATACCGTAAATGTGCATTCAATTAATATCTTCATGCATTACATGTAACAAAACAATTTTGCATATTTAATTATCTGACTGATCATCTCAATTGTAATACCTTTATTGTAAGTATATAATATCTTGTAGCATAATCAATAATACTTATGCCAATAAAATGTTATTAAAAATATGTGATACCTTAAAGGTATCTATGTAATACCTTGAAGGTAAAAATATAATACTTTGTAGGTATTTACCTAATACCTCGAAAATTAATTAATATATATAATTTTTATGTATATATATATATATATATATATATATATAATACCTTAAAGGTATATATGTAATACCTTAAGAGATATGATGACAATATAATTGTATTTTTTTAAGAGCAATTGATAGGTGACCATATATTTATTTCATATTTCAACTCAATACTCTTTTAGAGCAATCAATGAAAAACAACCCAAACATAACCATTCAATTATAAAATTTAAACATAGTACACAACAAATAAATGCTTCAATATAACTTCCAAGTCAATTATACATCCTCAAATACAATATAAACTGGTAAATTTTTAAAAGATTAGAGAATGAATTTTTAAATCGATAACTATAAAAAAAAAAGTAAAAAATCTGTCGTCTTTCTTCAAAATTGTGTCTCCTCCTCCACATACCCAAAGTATTGAGTTTGATGGTCTCAATTCAATAGGCAGACTAACTATAGAGATGAGACGTATGGATCCTTCTTATTCCTTGTGTCGACTTACAATTTGGCCCTGAATTAAAATTTATATGATTTGATATATGCACATTTAATACTGATGAATCTGAGATAAATATGAATAATTTATATAATTAAATTCGGCTTCACCAATCCAGGCCTAGTTTAGTGAACCTAACAATGACTAGACCAATTCAGCTTCAGTCAAATTCTCTTGAGTTACCAATTCAATTAGAACTTGAACTACTCTAAGCTGGTGACTTTTTATTTTATTTAGAATGATAAATTTTTATCCCAACTCATATCATTAATTATTTGGTAAAAACTAATGACTACTACATTTCTTTCCGTACACAGTTTCAAAAAATAAATAAAAAGAAATACTATCTCCGTCCCAAATTATTTGTCGTTTTAACACTTTTCATGCAGATTAAGGAAACTAACAAAAAGACCGATCTATCCCTATTTAATACATATTTTCAATGCCTACTTTGAAATAATAGAACATTTAGTAAGGAATAATAAATAGGGGTAAATTTGGAAGAATTTTGGAAAATATGCCTTGAATTCCTATAACGTCAAATAATTTGGGACAAATCTCAAAAGCTAAAACGACAAATAATTTGGGACGGAGGGAGTAGAAAATTGTTGTTTGTATTTGGAAGGGAGTTGTTAGTTTGGGTGAAAATTTCTGGTTTGTGACTAATACATATATCAAATATTAGTATTTGGTAATGAATATAGGAGATTTTAGTTCGGGTGAGAATTACTGGTTTGTGACTAATGCATATACCAAATATTAGGGATTAATGTATGTACACATCAAATATTATATTTTTGTGGTAATATAAATAACTATACATAACATAAGAGAAATATCGTTCGAGATTCATCAATATGCTATCAAGTTGAGGGTATGGATGAAAATATCCGGAAATATTTCCGATATTTTCCCGATATTTTCATAATATCCGTAAATATCTCCGATATTTTCCCGATATTTTCATTTTTTCACATGACCGATACAAAAATCGGTGCAATCGATATATCTCCGATATTTTCATTTTTTCACATAACCAGTAAAGAAATGAGAAATTTCGTCAAAATATCGGTAAAATATTGATATCGATTTTAATGTCGTTAACTTCATGGTACAAATTGTAGGAAAATAGGTGAAATATCAGCGAAATATCGATAAATATCGGTATCGATTTCGATATCGGTGATTTCATGGTACAAATTATATGAAAATCCGTGAAATATCGTAGAAATATCGGTAAATATCTATAGAATGTCGGGAAAATATCAATAAATATCGGAAAAATATCAATAAATTTATGTACCGATACCGATATTTCTGTAAAATTAAAATACCGATATTTCCATCGAAACCGAAATTTTCATCTTGGTTGAGGGTTATAATATTTAACTTATATATTGTTTGTAATCAAATTATCTACGAACTGAAAAGGGGAAAAAGAATGGTGTTTAGTTTGATATTTTTTTTCATATCAAAAAATAATAATAATAACGAATGAATATTGGAAAAATTTTACAAGCCTCCAAAAATTTAGAATAATCAAAAGAAAGAGAAAAAAGACCACGTACAATGCACGTAATTTTGCTAGTCTATTATAAAAGAATGTGTTTGGCCCGAGAGAAATAAAAATAAAGTGGAAATTGTTGAAAGAAAAAGCAAACACAACACAAAATGGCTAATGAAAAGGCACAGTTCTCTCCTCATGTACTCATATTCCCTTTACCTCTCCAAGGCCCTCTCAATTGTATGCTCAAACTTGCTGAAATATTCTGCATCAACAATATCAAAGTCACCTTTCTCAACACTCAACACATTCAACAACGCTTGTTCAATAGCACCAACACCCAAATTTATTTCAAGACATATCCAAATTTTCGTTTCGAAACGATCCCGGATGGCCTGCCGGAAAAGAATCCCCGGACGGTCAATCAATTCCCGGACGTGATACGGTCGATGGAAGAAGTGGGACCTCCCATTTTTGAGCAGATTGTCAAATCTGGGAAGGCCCCAATTAGTTGCATAATTGCTGAGGGGATTCTCAATTTTCCCATTAGCATAGCTAAGAAGATTGGGATTCCATTCTTGTGTTATGACACTCTTAGTCCATGTGCCATTTGGACTCACTTGTCTTTGCCTAAACTCATTCAATCTGGGGAGCTTCCTTTTAAAGGTTTGTGTAACGTTTTATTAAATCACACAACATTCTGTATATTAGTGTTTCATCTTTTATTCTTACAAAAGAAAATATGTAAAATTGATTGGAGACTATTTGATTAGTGATAAATCATCCATTGTGAAATTTGCAATTTAACCTCATGTGTATTAATTTGCTGATGATTTGGTCCTAGAATTCCAAATTTGCCCAAAAATTTGGATAGTTTCACTTATGCAACCAAATTCAATAATGTGTCCAACGCATAAGGTATCGTAACAACTATTTTATGCATTGTTGTGAAGGTTTTTTTTTTTTCTTTGGCTGATACGAGATGCGAGTCTAACACATACATGTCATGTCTATTAGACTATTACTACCTAAAGTCATAAAAAAAAAAAAAAAAAAAATTTAAAAGGGCAAATTAGGATTTTTGTACCAAATCAACGAAAAATCATGCATTTTAGGGGTTAGGTTGCGGTATTGAAAAGGAGAAGATCGGTGCACGACAAATTTCTTCCATCGCCACCATACACATCACTTAATAAATATGTTAATATACACGCAATGAGTGGAAGATATATATAGGTAAAATATATTTTCACATTTAAACTATACGTGATCTAACATTTTTTTTTATAAACTTTGAATTGTTACATTTAGTAATATGAATCTCAAATTTGATGTATTTTACCGTATAAGACAAATCCTAACCATATTATGAGAAATCAACTGTAAGATTTATATGTTTTTTTTTTTTTTTTTGGATTGAGATAGATGACAACTTGGATGGAATGATAAGAAATGCAGTTGGGCTTGAAGGCATTATTAGGCGCCGTGATCTGCCGAGCTTTTGTCGGTCTTCCGACGTTATCAACCATCCAGAAGCTCAACTTATTTTCAGGGAAATAAACAACATTCCCAAATCTCAGGGCCTCATTCTCCAAACTTTTCAACATCTTGATGGCCCAATATTATCTCAATTACACACCATCTGTCCAAACATCTACGCTGTTGGGCCTCTCCAGGCCCACCTCAAAACCAGGCTCGCAGCAGAAATAGGCCCAGGAATGCAGCCCAGCAACTCCAGCAGTATCTGGAAAGAGGACAGGAGCTGTATTTCTTGGCTTCACCAACAGCCCTCCAACTCTGTTATTTATGTCAGCATTGGAAGTCTTGCTGTGCTCACAAAGGATTAATTTTTTGAAATTTGGCATGGCTTGGTGAACAGTGGATCAAGATTTTTGTGGGTTCGGAGGCCCGGTTCGGTCATCGGGCTTGATTTGGAGCCCGATTAGATTCCTTTGGAGTTGACTATAGGGACTAAAGAGAGAGGGTGTATTGTGAGTTGGGCTCCACAAGAGGAGGTGTTGGCTCATCCTGCAATTGGTTGTTTTTTAACTCATAGTGGATGGAACTCGACTTTGGAGTGTATAGTTGAAGGAAAGCCTATGATTTGTTGGGCATATTTTGTTGATCAACAGATGAACAGTAGGTATGTAGGACATGTTTGGAAGCTTGGTTTAGATATGAAAGACATGTGTGATCGAGTTACAATCGAAAAGATGATTAAAGAGGTAATGGATTTGAGGAAGGATGAGTTCTTGCAAAGAGGTCAAGAAATGGCAAAATTAGCAATGTCAAGTGTGAGCAAAGGAGGATCTTCCTTTGAAGATTTAGATCGTCTCATTCAAGATATCAAGATGATGAATACCTACGGAATAAAGCATATGCTTGGTTTTTTTTTTTTTTTTTTTTTTTTTTTTTGCATTTACTATGAAATAAGCTCATTACCAACCGCAAGTATGTGTTGATTATGTAAAGTTCCCCATTAATAAATGAAAATTAGTTTTTATGTTAGAATAATATTTACTAGTTAATTAAGTCTACTTACAAATAAATGGGCCAAACATTATCAACTTAATCCGAGTTTGGTTTTGCTTATTTTAATTTTATTCCTCATGTAGCCTTGTTTTGGTTACATCCAATCAATAAATAAACAACGTAACAACCAAAAAAAAAAAAAACTTGATTGAAAATTACTAAGACAGGCTGTTCTAAGAACAACCCTATTCGCAAAATATTGCAACTAGTAATTTCTCTGACGAAACAAATTAACAACTAGTGTAGCCGCCCTCATTAACAATTACAAAAAAATAGTTGGAAACCTCAAATTTCTATAATTAGTATATTACAATCTAGCATTATAAAAGGAGACTTGATTGCTCTAGAAAAATAAAACAGACACATCAAAAATGGCTATCCAAAAAGCTCCTCATGTACTCATATTCCCTTTACCTCTCCAAGGCCCCATCAATTCCATGCTCAAACTGGCTGAACTTCTATGTTTAGACAACATTAATGTCACATTTCTCAACACTCAACACATCCAGCAACGCCTGTCTGAATGCACCGACACTGAAATTTATTTCAAAAAATATCCCAACTTCAGTTTTGCTACAGTCCCTGATGGCCTGTCTGAAGATAATCCCCGGACGGCTCTTCAGTTCTCGGAGCTGATGGATTCGATCCAAGCTGTTGCTGCCCCGATTTTCCGGGACATGGTCAGTACTTGTGGTGCTTATGGACCCGATTCGGAGAATCCATTGAGTTGCATAATAGCTGATGGGATTCTCACTTTTGCAACTGATGTGGCGACACAGATTGGTGTTCCGTTGCTCTATTTCGATACTATTAGTCCATGTGGGCTCTGGACTTACTTGTGTTTGCCTAAACTCTTTGAAGCTGGAGAGATTCCTTTCAAAGGTTTGTGAAGTTATAATATTATTACAATCTTAATCTTGGTAATTATCTTTATCATGCTTCTGCTTGCAGTTTTAGCCAGGATTGTCAATGTAATGTATGGGATAAGGATATCAATTAGCTTTTTTTTGCCTTCATTTTTTGATTAGTCATGTTTATGGCCTGTTTTAGGCTCATTGAATTGATATTACTTGAACTATCTGGTTTCTTGTTTTGGATTGACATAGATGACAACTTGGATGAAATTGTGATAAATGCACCTGGATTGGAAGGCATTATTAGACGACGTGATCTTCCAAGCTTTTGTCGCGCCATAGACTTCAAGGATCCTCAAGTAAGTCTCATAGTAGAGGAAATAAACAACATTCCCAAATCTCAGGGCCTGATTCTCAACACGTTTCATGATCTTGATGGTCCTATATTATCCCAAATACGCAACACCTGCCAAAACATCTACACGATTGGGCCTATCCACATTCACTTAAAAACCAGGCTCCAAGAAAAAACAGGTTCAGAGATTGAAGCCATAAACTCTAACAGTATCTGGAAAGAAGACAGGGGCTGCATCTCCTGGCTTGACCAACAGCCTTCCAGGTCTGTTATTTATGTCAGCATTGGAAGTCTTTCTATGATGACAAAGGATCAATGTTTCGAAATTTGGCATGGCTTGGTGAACAGTGGATCAAGATTTTTGTGGGTTCAAAGGCCCGGTTCAGTCACTGAGTTCGACATGGTTTCTGATAGCATTCCTTTGGAATTATCACGAGGGACGAAAGAGAGAGGGTGCATTGTGAGTTGGTCTCGACAACAAGAGGTTTTGGTCCATCCAGCAATTGGAGGGTTCTTAACTCACAGTGGATGGAACTCGACCCTGGAGAGTATAGCTGAGGGGAAACCTATGATTTGTTGGCCACATTATGTTGATCAACTAGTGAATAGTAGGTTCGTGGAAAAAGTGTGGAAGATTGGTTTGGATATGAAAGATAGTTGTGATAGATTTACAATTGAAAAGATGATTAGGGAGGTTATGGATTTGAAGAAGGTTGAGTTGTTGCAAAGGAGTCAAGAAATGGCCAAATTGGCAAAGTCTAGTGTGAGCAAAGGAGGGTCTTCTTTTGCTGATTTGGACCGTCTGATTCAGGATATCAAGATACCCACCAAGCAAACCTAGTGGTGTTGTATTCTACTTTCAAATTGATATTTAAGTTGTTGACGACTACAATGTTAAAATGTTTCGTTTATTGAAAATCATGTAACTATTTCTCTTCTCTACAATTAAATTATCAATTTATCTAAATCTAAAATTTTATTCAACTAATCATCAAATTTGAGTATTAATAAATACATTTTAGAGATTAAAAGATAAACTTGGTATTCTATGTTGGTCTTTTAAATATTTTGGTCCCAAAAAAAAAAAAACAAACAAACGACATAGTTCTCAACCTGTTATAAAAGTAAAGCTTTGTGGATTTTTTTATATGTAGACTATAATTAAAGGTATTATTAAATAAAAAATTATGTATTATAATAGATCATAAATAGATTATAAATTTAGTAATTACAAATTTCCATCTTCACTTGCATATATATATATATATATATATATATATATATATACTCCCTCCATTCCGGAAAACTCTGCACACTTTCCTTTTTAATCTGTCCCAAAACACTTTGCACACTCAAAAATGGTAAATTTTATCACAATTATTACTCTCCCAATACACACTTATTTACACACAATGTCATTATTTTTTCTCTTTCAACACTTTATTACTTTTTGTTTTTTTTCTCACATAATTAACCCTTATACCCTCAATAATAAAATAAATATTTTTTTTTCTTAAAAATGATGTCCAAATTAGTGTAAAGAGTTTTGTTGGATGGAGGAGTATTTTTTTTTTCACGTACAACGTTTTTAAAATTATATTTTACTGTAACAAATGGGCTGCTGAGTGATATGGGCTGCGAGGAGAAACAGAGAAGAAAAAAAGAGAGAGACGCGAAACATGCCTAACATGTAAAAATGCATTAACAAATAATAGAGAGAGAGTAGACCTTAGATCTGGGTTTGCATCAACATCGAGATATGTCATACAGAATCTCTTCGAGATTGGGATTTCATCTTTATTCAGTTCTTATCAGAAAGGGGTCAGATATTCGTCTATTTAACTATTTATTTATATATTTGGTGATAAACTGTGGGGAACGAGGAAAATAATATATGTAGCTTAAAAGGTGGACAATCCTGAGTTTTTAATCACCACCACGTCAATCTGAAAGGGACTACACCAACACTTATACAGCGATAACTACAAGAAATCAATCTTACACAATCTTGAAAAAATCTAGCTGCAAACAATAATTAGTCCAAGATCAAAACTTTCAACCTTGACAGTTCTTGAAATCTGATTCTGTAAGTTCAATCACCACAAAACCACGTTCCATATGGATAATCAAACTGCGCTAATCTCGCCTCATGTATTCATATTCCCTTTACCTCTCCAGGGCCCTGTCAATTCCATGCTCAAACTTGCTGAGATTTTGTGCCTTAACAACATCAAAGTCACCTTTCTCAACACTCAATACATCCAACAACGCCTGTCTGAATGCACCAACACTGAAAAATACTTCGAAAAATATCCTAACTTCAGTTTCCAAACAGTCCCTGATGGCCTGTCTGAAGATAATCCCCGATCGGTTTATCAGTTTTCCGATCTTGTGGAATCCCTGGAAGCTGTCGCCGTGCCCGTTTTCCAGCAGATGCTCACTTCTGGCCCTAGGGTTACTTGTTTAATAGTTGATTCGATTTACAGTTTTGCCATGGATATAGCTCAAGAGATTCAGGTTCCATTGTTGCTATTTGACACTATTAGTCCATGTACTGTTTGGATATATCTTTGTTTGCCTAAACTCATTCAAGCTGGGGAGCTTCCTTTCAAAGGTCTGTCACAAATTAATTAATTAATGTGTTAATATCAATTTTGATCATTTGTGTAAGATAGTTTTCATTTTTTAATAATTAAATATTCGTTTTTTAATTTTAGTCCATTATGTTTTAATTTTAATTCAATTTTGGTTGCAATTTTCAAAATCGCCAACGTGTAGGTAGGAAATTTTGAGGAAATTCAGCAAGAAAATTCCCATAAAAAAATGGTCTGAATTCTGAAAATTCAAAAAATAGAGAATGAAAGTTGGAAAACGGATAATTTGTGTCAAAATTTTGAAAATATCTAATGTACAGAACCAAAATTAAAATTGCTCGCAACTAATTATACAGTTTTTTCTTAAGTCAATCTTTTTCAAGAATCCTCTCCTTGTGAAGAAAGATTGACCTCTTTCTCTGGTTTGGTGTATATAGATGACAGCTTGGATAAGTTCGCAATGAATGCAACTGCAATGGAAGGAATTATACAGTTTCGTGATCTTCCAAGCTTTTGTCGGAAAAACAGTATTATTAACAATTCTGACCTACAATTAGCTCTTAATGAAGTGAAGCACATTCCTCAGTCTCAGGGCCTGATTCTCAACACATTTCAAGAACTTGACGGGCCTGTCTTATCTCAATTACGTAACATTTGCCCAAATGTCTACGCGATCGGGCCCGTTCATGCTCACCTCAAAACCAGGCTGGCAGGCCCGGGGCCCGAAGTTCAGCACACCATCTCCAGTTGTATCTGGAAAGAAGATAGGAGCTGCATTTCTTGGCTTAACAAACAGCCCTCCAAATCTGTCATTTATGTCAGCATTGGAAGTCTTGCTGTGATGACAAAAGACCAACTCTTTGAAATTTGGCACGGATTGGTGAATAGTGGTTCAAGATTTTTGTGGGTTCGAAGGCCCGGCTCGGTCGTTGGGCTTGATTCCGAGCCCGATCAGGATCCTCTGGAATTGATCAGAGGTACGAAAGAGAGGGGGTGTATTGTTAGCTGGGCCCCACAAGAGGAGGTGTTGGCTCATCCTGCAGTTGGTGGCATTTTTCACTCACAGTGGGTGGAACTCGACTCTGGAGAGTATTGTCGAAGGGAAACCTATGATTTGTTGGCCTTCTCATGCTGACCAACAAGTGAACAGTAGGTACGTGGAAGAGGTTTGGAAACTTGGTTTCGATATGAAAGATAGTTGTGATAGAGTTACTATCGAGATGATGATTAGAGAGCTTATGGAGTTGAGAAATGAAGAATTTTTAGAAAGGGCTGAAAAAATGGCAAAATTAGCCTATTCCAGTGTCAGGGAAATGGGGTCTTCCTTTATAGATTTGGATCGTCTAATTGAAGATATCAAGATGATGAAAATTGTGTGATGAAAACTCGGATTCCTCTATTGCAAATCGTGTGGATTAGAAATTTTTAATCCCTAAAAAAAAGCAGCTTAAGGAATTATAATTGGATTGAGATGTTTTAATTTTTAAAAGTAGAGTGTTTGGGATATTTTTGCAAATAATCACAAGGTTCATATTTGAGACCAACCATCTCAATTGTATTAGTTTGAAACTGTATTTTAATTGCAATGCTGATTTCGGTGCTAGGAATATTTGAGATGTCCAATCTGATAGAAATTATTAGCATCTGAGATCATATTTACAAATTAAAATTTGATCACAAACAATAATATAATCGATATGCGTGACTCGAGATAAAGACCATCTTGTATATATACATTTCTTATATCTTTACGTTTATTACTTATGAAATTATTTATGTTTTGTATCCACTGAATTTTAAAAGAATTAAATACAAATAATCAATTTACAGTATGACCGTTTTCAATTTGCAACCTAATTTGTTTTTTAAATCAAATTATAATGTAGAAATTCTAGAGTTTATCAGATTGCAACCTAAGTCACTTTTCAGACTAATTTTCTAGTAAAATGAAGATCACGTGACTCGCACGTTATTTAAATTTTTTTCATTATACAACTTCTTCTTTTTATCCAATTGCAACCTTCAATTTAAGATATATTTTGATAAATTTCAAAAGTTAGAAGTTGGAATTGGATAAACAAATAGAGTTTAGGTTGCAACATCCGATTTATAATACATTTTGATAAATTTTAAAATTTAAGATTGTAATTGGATAACCTAACAAAGTTTAGATTATAAATCACATGATTTAGTTTGGATTTTAACAAATTTCAGAACTTTAAGATTATAAATGGATAAAAAAAGAGTTTAAATTTTAAAATAAAAAAAATCAATAATTTAAATTGATTTTTACATTTAACTTATTAAAAAGTAGATAAATTAAATGGTTTGAAAACTTAAAACGGATGGATAAAATATCTACCTTGAAGAAATTAAAACTACTGAATTTTATATAGTCATCCAGACCAAAAATTAATGTTTATCTTGGAATCAGTATTAAAAAAACAATTTCCACATAAAGACAGAAAGTCTTAAAATTTAAATAATGGCCTGACATCAATGTTAAATAAGTCCATCACCAAAATTAAAATACATACAGAAAGTCTTAAATGACATGAAATGACATAAATTATAAGAAGAGAACTATTAGTAATAAAAAATTAAGTAAGACTACGACTTTCAAAGCTTGACTTTATAAAGGAAGATCCTCAAAATCCTCTTAGCAAATCTTGTGGATATGGTTTATTTTGAGTTAAAAAAAACGTGTATAAATGAGTATTGAGTACGTATAGGCTTTGTTTAGATCGAAAATTTTGAATGAGGACTTGAAATTAATAGTAAAAAATTCAGTGATAGTATTTAGATTGATATTGGTTTGAAATCTTCGTTTGAATATTTAATAAATTAAAATGAATTGTAATTTCAATTTAGATAACTTAAGATACATTCATTTTAAATCTACTATTTTTAAATCAATTAATTCAATTACAACCATGTGTATTATTAAAGAATTTATTTCTAGTGTGAAGAGAACGTGCACCAATGATTGTTATGTGTAAATATCATATTTTTCCCACCAAACAATTGAAGATGAACATTGATTTTAGAACAGTTGCTGAAATTGACATATTCCGAACACTACCTAAAATTCCAATAAACACTTGATAAATTATTTTCCATTCTGGGAATTAAAAATCCTCCTCTTTTTCAAACTTCTAAAGTAATTCATTGATTTGATTCCGGTTCAGTTTTCTTCTTCTCTAATGAAAATTGGAATTCTCCAGTCAAAAGTGCCTACAAAATAAAGAACACCGGGGATTTTTCCCGGTGAAGGGACTCCGACGTTCAAGTTAGTAATATGAAAAACTAGCAATTTTCTTGTAATAATTGTGTATATCTTATCTGAGTTTTTAAAAGAATAAAAGAAAAAAGTTAAAATACTCCCTAAAAAACGTGGCAGTTAAATCTTTCCGAAAAAAGTGGGAAGTGGGTGGTTTATCCATGAGCATGACGGTTATTTGAATTTGAACTAGTTCGCCTCATATACTCAAGATCAGTTCGTCTTCTTATCTTGAAAGTCTGGTTAGTTCGCGTTTGTCTTCATATAAACTACGAACTCTCATCGAATAGAGTGTAGTTCGCGTCCGACTGTACCAAAATTCAGTTCATTCATCTCAGAGGAGTATCTGTTCGCTTTTCTCTAAATAGTTCATATCGGTTGGTTTTTATTCTCGATTCGGTTCGCTTTCAAAATAACTCGATTGGTTCAGTTCCGACGCTCAAGTTAGTAATATGAAAAATTAGCAATTTTCTTGTAATAATTGTGTATATCTTATCTGAGTTTTTAAAAGAATAAAAGAAAAAAGTTAAAATACTCCCTGAAAAACATGGCAGTTAAATCTTTCTGAAAAAAGTGGGAAGTGGGTGGTTTATCCATGAGCATGACGGATATTTGAATTTGAACTAGTTTGCCTCATATACTCAAGATCAGTTTGTCTTCTTATCTTGAAAGTCTGGTTAGTTCGCGTTTGTCTTCATATAAACTACGAACTCTCGTCGAATAGAGTGTAGTTCGCGTCCGACCGTACCAGAATTCAGTTCATTCATCTCAGAGGAGTATCTGTTCGCTTTTCTCTAAATAGTTCATATCGGTTGGTTTTTATTCTCGATTCGGTTCGCTTTCAAAATAACTCGATTGGTTCAGTTTGACCACATCATTCATAATACTACTTCAACCGTATATAATAATTCAATAATATAATATTACACAATTAAGAATGTGATGAGATGAAATGATTTGAGGAGAGAGATTTTCAAAGATATGGAAGTAGATCCATTAATGATGTTTAGATTGATATGGATTAGAATTTTATAACTTTTATTTTGAACTAGTTTTTAACCAATTTGAATCCACCTTAATTTGAAATGTGAAATTCTTGCATCTCAAATATTGCATTTCAGATCTCACAAAGTTGATTTTCAACACCAATTTCATAATAAAATATTACATTGATCAAAATATTACAGCGTAATCCTATCATATTCAAAATTATCATTATTCGTCTTTACTACAAAATTCAGAATTTTATAATTTGACCAGATTTCCCTCGTAACCCACATAAAGCACAAACAAACATAACGATGGTGTGAATTCAGAGGACTAAACAGTAATTCCACATCAAGTGAAATAATTGCTCCAACAGAATCATCAACTATAAAAAGGGAGCTGGATTGAGACTTTGATGAGAGAACGTGAAAAACAAAATCAAATTCTTGAAACAAAAAACCTAAAAACACATCCAAAATGGCTAATGAAAATGCAGTACTCTCTCCTCATGTCCTCATATTCCCTCTACCTTTCCAAGGCCCTGTCAATTGCATGCTCAAACTGGCTCAACTTCTGTGCCTTAACAACATCAAAGTAACCTTTCTCAACACTCAATACATCCAACAACGCCTCTTGGATCACACCAACTGTAGTGAAATCTACTCGAAAACGTATCCGAACTTTGGGTTCGAAACAATCCCAGATGGCCTGCCTGATGGAAATCCTCGTACCGTTGATCAAATCGTGAAGCTGTTGGAATCCATAGAAGCTGTCTCTCTTCCCATTCTCAGACAGATGCTCACTTCAGGTGTCTATGGCCCTCATTCTCGTACCCCAGTTAGTTGCTTAATAGTCGATGGCGTTTTCTCATTCGCCACTGATTTAGCTAAGCTCATTGGAGTTCCATTGCTGTATTTTGATACTATCAGTCCATGTGCCCTTTGGAGTTGTCTATGTTTGCCAAAACTCATACAGGCTGGAGAGATTCCTTTTAAAGGTATGTGTATTTTGGATGGGAAGAAATTAAAGCAGCAACTTTTTTGGCTCATTAACTCCATGCTTGTTTAACTCTTTATAGATGACAACTTAGATGAGCTTATAAGAAATGCACCTGGAATGGAAGGCGTAATCAGACGTCGTGATTTGCCTAGCTTCTGTCGCGCCAATGACCTTAAAGATCGAGCAATACAGCTACTTCTGCAAGAAGTGGAGCACATTCCTTTAGCTCATGGTTTGATCTTCAACACATTTCAAGAACTGGAAGAGCCCATATTATCTGAAATGCTCGATATCTGCCCGAATATCTACTCTATCGGGCCCCTACACGCGCACCTTGAAACAAGGTTAGCAGGTGTAGGGCCCCGAGTTGAGGCCACCACCTCCAATAGTCTCTGGGAAGAAGATAAGAGCTGTATTTCTTGGCTTGACAAGCAGCCCTGCAAATCTGTTGTTTATGTCAGCATTGGAAGCCTTGCTGTGATGACAAGGGACCAACTCTTTGAAATATGGCATGGATTGGTGAACAGTGGGTCAAGATTTTTGTGGGTTCGGAGACCCGGTTCGGTTACCGAATTCGACCCGGAATCCGATGAGATCCCTTTGGAGTTATCCCAAGAGACGAAAGAGAGGGGGTGTATCGTGAGCTGGGCTCCACAAGAAGCCGTGCTGGGTCATCCAGCTGTTGGTGGATTTTTTACACATGGTGGATGGAACTCGACGTTGGAGAGTATAGTCGAGGGGATACCCATGATTTGCTGGCCATCTCATGCTGATCAACAAGTGAATAGTAGGTATGTAGAATATGTTTGGAAGATCGGTTTAGATATGAAAGATAGTTGCGATCGGGTCAAAATCAAGGACATGGTTTTAGAGGTTATGGAATCGAGAAAAGATGAATTCTTACAAAGGAGTGAAGAAATGGCAAAATTAGCAAAGTCAAGTGTGAGCAAAGGAGGATCTTCCTCCGAAGATTTAGATCGTCTCATTCAAGATATCAAGATGATGAAGATACCAATTAAGTAATACAATTTTTTAGTTCAAAGGATTTTCTAGTACTTTGTAATAAGTTAAAACACCGAATAGAAGAAATGTACTCAATGAAGATAACATTAAAAAATAACACAAGTGTCCATTCTTTTGTATTCAAAGTTGAGGACCACAGAAAGAAGAACACATCCAAAATGGAAAATCAAACAGCACACACTCTCTCTCCTCATGTGCTCATATTCCCTCTTCCTCTCCAAGGCCCTGTCAATTGTATGCTCAAACTTGCTGAACTCTTGTGCCTTAACAACATCAAAGTCACCTTTCTCAACACTCATTACATCCAACAACGCCTCTCTGAATGCACCAGCACTGAAATTTATTTCAAAAAATATCCAAACTTTGCATTCCAAACAGTCCCTGATGGCCTGCCCGAGGATAATCCCCGGACAGGCGGTCAGATCGGGAAGCTGTTGGAATCCATGGAAGTTGTCTCGGTGCCGATTTTCCGGGACATGGTCACAGGTTCCGGAGTGCTCGGCCCTGTTTCTGAGAACCCGTTGACTTGCTTAATAGCTGATGGAATCTTCACTTTTTCAACTGATATAGCTTCAGAGATTGGGGTTCCATTGTTGTATTTTGATACTATTAGCCCATGTGGCCTTTGGACTTACATGTGTGTGCCTAAACTCATTGAAGCTGGGGAGCTCCCTTTCAAAGGTGTGTTAGCTAGATTTTTTTTTTTTTTTTAAAGAATCATGATTTTCATATTGAAAGTTTGATATTTATGTTGTGAAGAACTTTTGCCTGTTCGGATCCTTTGTATCAAAATTTTTGTTCCACTCATGTACGACAGATCCTTTGTATCAAATTTTTTGTTCCACTCATGTACGACATCAAAACTACGTGGGTTTGAATAAACAATTTTTTTCAATAATAATTAACGTGGGATTGGAATGTGGTATACGACTGTGATAGAGATTTTGGATACAGAAGATTTGAATTGTATTTGTACACCTTTTAGAATTATTCTTTAGAACAAAAAATGAATAAAACGTTAATATCTTTAAAACAAGTATGCCCTTCTTTCACTTTTGAATTAGGCTAGATTGTTCAATAGGTAAAGAAATATGGCCGGTTTTTAGGCTCATTCAAATGATACTTGTTAAACTAATTGCTTTCTTTTTTTGGGATTGATATAGACGATAACTTGGATGAGATTATAAGAAATGCACCCGGAATGGAAGGCATTATTAGACGTAGAGATCTACCAAGCTTTTGTCGAACCAATGACCTTAACGACCCTCTAATACAGCTAATTCTCAAAGAGGACAAGCACATTCCTCTTGCTCAAGGCCTTATTTTCAACACATTTCAAGAACTAGAGGCTCCAATATTGTCCCAAATGCTCAACATATGCCCCAATGTCTACTCTATTGGGCCCCTCCAGGCCCACCTCAAATCCAGGCTGGCAGCAGAGACAGGCCCGGGAATTCAGCCCATCAACTCCAGCAGTATCTGGAAAGAGGACACCAACAGCCCTCCAACTCTGTTATTTATGTCAGCATTGGAAGTCTTGCTGTGCTCACAAAGGATCAATTTTTTGAAATTTGGCATGGCTTGGTGAACAGTGGATCAAGATTTTTGTGGGTTCGGAGGCCCGGTTCAGTCATCGGGCTTGATTATTTGGAGCCCGATCAGATTCCTTCGGAGTTGACTATAGGGACTAAAGAGAGAGGGTGTATAGTGAGTTGGGCTCCACAAGAAGAGGTGTTGGCTCATCCTGCAATTGGTTGTTTTTTAACTCACAGTGGATGGAATTCGACATTGGAGTGTATAGTTGAAGGAAAGCCTATGATTTGTTGGCCATATTTTGTTGATCAACAAGTGAATAGTAGGTATGTTGGACATGTTTGGAAACTTGGTTTAGATATGAAAGATAAGAATGATCGAGTTACAATAGAAAAGATGATTAGGGAGGTGATGGATTTAAGGAAGGATGAGTTCTTGCAAAGGGGTCAAGAAATGGCCAAATTGGCAGAGTCAAGTGTGAGCAAAGGAGAATCTTCTTTTGAAAATTTAAATCGTCTCATTCAAGATATCAAAATGATGAAGATAGCCACAAAATAAAGCTATTATCATTTTATTGTATTGTAGTATGAAAATTTTAAGTTGACGAGTTGATGTTGAAAGAAATTTAATCGTATTGAATAAAAGGAGAGAGACTTGTAGCAAAGTATATCCAAATACATGGGATGTGTATTTCATGAGATGAAACGCAATTTTTTCTTTATTCTTTTTCAAGTTCTTATAATAGATTTAGGGCTAGTTTGGTTCCCGGGATGGATTTGTTAAAATTGTTTATTAGGTTGGGATTTTGTTGTGATTGAATTTTGAATTTGAATACTATATGATGTTTGGTTTGTTGGTTAAGGGTTGGTGATAAGTTGCAAAAATGTCACACTTTAAGGTCATAATTTTCCCATGTTTGGATGTCAATTAATCCTTAAATGTTTGTTTTGATCAAGTCTTATATGTTTCAGATATGAGAAGGATTTAATTGATGCAATGGACCATTTGGAATGATTTTTGAAGATGTTGATTTGGAACTTCAAGAAAATGGACAGAAGGGTGAATTCTCCATAAGGCGTGGTCACGCCTAACTGTTGGTAGAAATCCTGAAGTGAAGAAAAGATACAAAGGCGAATCCTTTGTTAAGGCGTGGGCACGCCTAAGGATCCAGACGAAAAAACTTAACTTTGGCGCCCAAATCTCACCTCTCACATTCAAATCTAATTTCCTCCTATATTTTAGGAACCATTATCCCCATGAACTTATTTTTGGGGGGAGACACGTTTATCTTTAGTTTTTCTCTAGTTTTTAGTTTTGCAGAAAAAAGAAGAAAAGAAAAAAACTCCCATGGAGAATTATCTTTGCTTTGATTTACGTATTATTATGGATTGCTAAATCGTTTGTCTAGCCGGATAATTGGAGGCATGGTTCAACGCAATATGTGAGATCTAACTAGTTTTTCCACTATTTCATTTTTCCATCATTTGTATTATCTCTGTGCTCAATTATATTGTTTGGCGGATTGTTTAACTTGATCACTTAATCAATTTGTGAAAATGATATGTGCCAATTAGATCATTAAATCTGTAATTGTTTAATTGTTTCTAATAATTGTGGCAAGTAGCATAATTGATCGCACCCCACTTTCGATTATTGTTGTAGGGGATATGCAACCTAGTCTAAATGAATCTACATGTGTGTTTGTTGGCTAGAATTGGGTCTTTCTAGGTTGAATGCAGTCGGTAAATTAAATCCTACGATGGTATCTAGGGTTGTTTATTTGGCTAGGGAAATAATTAGAGATGGTATCCTAATTATCGACTAATTATGGAAAGATTAGGTTGTTAGGTGGTACCAACAACTATAACCAATTTGATGTTAAAGTGAAAGAGTCATCCTTGCATCCGTGAGCCTATGAGTTGAATCATCTCGAAGATTGTCTTGGCTAGATATTTTATTTCATCAAATCACTTCATTTTTAATCTGCTGCAGATTTAGTTTAAGAGCAAAATTCTATCTTTCCCCCCTTTTGTTTCATAATTTGCGCTAAGTTAATCTGTTTTACCGGTCTCTGTGGATACGATCCTACTTACCACTATCGCAAGTAGTATTTTAGTAGGTTTAATTATTTTTTGGTTTCGATTCCCACCAAATTTTTGGCGCCGTTGCCGGGGATTGGTGTCAAAACAGATTTTCTTTTTGTATTTTATTATTTCATTTTATTTTGTTTTTTTTATTTTTTATTTTGATGCTTCGTTCTTTTCATATAGGTGAACTTGATTTTGATCCGGAAATTGAAAAGACAGCTCGTCAGCTAAGGAAAGAAGCAAAGTTGAAAAAGGAAGCATCTACTTCATCCCCTAACTTACTCTCGTTTCTTGATTTAAAAAGTACATCTAGTAAAGTTGATTTTACAGAGGAAGAGACAGACATGGCACAAAGGGAAAGGACTCTGAAAGAGTTGACAGCTCCAGATCTTGATCAACAACCCCTGTTATGCATTCAATACCCTGATATGGAGGCAAATTTCGAGCTAAAATCTGGATTGATTCATTTGTTGCCTAGGTTTCATGGGCTGGAAAATGAGGATCCACACAAGCACTTGAAGGAGTTTCATGTTGTTTGTTCTAGCCTAAAACCACATGGAGTTTCCGAAGAGAAGATTAAGTTGCATGCTTTCCCGTTTTCGTTGGAGGGACGAGCAAAGGATTGGTTATTCTACTTACCTTCGGGTTCGGTAACCACATGGACGGGCATGGTAAGACTGTTTCTTGACAAGTATTTCCCTGCTTCTAAGGCTGCAACAATGAGACGGGAAATATGTGGAATAAAGCAAATGGATTCGGAATCACTTCATGAGTATTGGGAGAGATTTAAGCAATTATGCTCAAGCTGCCCTCAACATGGTATTTCCGAGCAGCTGCTCATTCAATACTTCTATGAAGGTATGCTCCCAATGGAAAGAAGGATGATGGACGCTGCTAGTGGAGGTGCAATAGTGAACAAAACTCCTCGTGAGGCGCGAGACTTGATCACTACTATGGCAGCAAACTCACAGCAATTTGGAAGTAGACAAGATACATCCAACAAAAGAGTGAATGAGGTAACAATTTCGTCTCTTGAGGATCGTATTACTAATTTGTCTTCTCTTGTTCAAAACATGGCTGCAGGAAACATGCAACAAGCAAAGTCATGTGGAATTTGTGCTTCTATGGGACATCCAACCGATATGTGCCCGACGCTTCAAGATGATGTGGAACAAGCTAATGCCATTGGAGGATTTCCGGGACCACCTCAAAGAAAATATGATCCTTACTCCAACACTTATAATCCAGGTTGGAGGGATCATCAAAACTTTCGATGGGGAGGACCTCAATATCAAAATCCTCAACCTCAATCTCAGCCACAATTTTTGCAGAAGCAGCAACACAATCACTCTTCGAGCTCAGGTACGTCACTTGAAGATATTGTCAAAGCACTTGCATTTAACACTCAAAAATTTCAGCAGGAGACACAAACAAGTATCAAGAGGTTGGAAGATCAAGTGGGCCAATTGACATCTTCTATGAGTAGATTGGAAACTCAAGGAAAATTGCCATCGCAAACGGTTGTCAATCCGAAACAAAACGCGAATGCAATTACCTTAAGGAGTGGTAAGGTATTGAGGGAACCGAAAGGATGTGATCAAGAAAAAGAGAAGGAAATTGAGGTTTCTCAACCCGATCAAACTAAGGAAGAAAAGAAAGTCACGAAAGATTCATTAAATGAGGTGCCGCTACATGCTCCTTTTCCCTCCAGGTTTCATCAATCTAAGAAAGAGGAAGTAGAAAAAGAAATTTTTGAAACTTTTCGCAAAGTTGAGGTAAATATACCATTACTTGATGCAATCAAGCAAGTACCTCGATATGCTAAGTTTTTGAAAGAGCTTTGCACCAACAAAAGGAAACTAAAAGGTAATGAATTTGTAAGTATGGGAGAAAATGTTTCAGCCGTACTTCAAAAGAAATTACCTCCTAAATGTGATGACCCAGGTATGTTTACTATCCCTTGCAAAGTTGGTAACACAAGAGTTGAGAAAGCAATGTTGGATCTAGGTGCTTCAATCAATGTCATGCCATTTTCTATTTATTCATCCTTGAATGTTGGCCCTTTGAAAAAGACTGGTGTGATTATTCAACTTGCCGATAGATCTAACGTTTACCCCGAGGGTGTTTTGGAGGATGTTTTGGTGCAAGTTAATGGTTTAATTTTTCCTGCTGATTTCTATGTGCTTAATATGGAGGATAATGATTCATCTCATTCATTAATTTTGTTAGGAAGGCCTTTTCTGAAAACATCTAGGACAAAAATTGATGTGCATACAGGTATACTTACAATGGAATTTGATGGTGAAATTATAAATTTTAATATTTATGAAGCCATGAAATATCCTAATGATGTGTCTTCAATTTTTGCCTTGGATATTAGTGAGCCTACTACTGAGAATGTTTTTGCATTGTATGAGGATGATACATTGAAAGTTGCATTGAATGAGAGTCTTACTCTTAAAAATTCAGAGGAAATTTTGGATAAATTTGAATTGACTTATGTTTTGAAAGATTCAATTCAAGAGTTAGAAACATTACCGCCCCTCAAGCATAATGTTTCTTATATTGAACTGCCCCCATCTTATACTAAGTTAATTCCTTCAATTGTGCAGGCACCAAAATTGGAGCTGAAAACCCTTCCAAGTCATCTGAAGTACATGTTTTTGGGGGAAAATGAAACGCTTCCTGTTATAATTTCAAGTAAACTTTCCGTTGTGGAAGAAGAAAAACTCATTCGAGTTTTAAGGGAGTGCAAAGAAGCCATTGGATGGACTATTGCTGATATCAAAGGAATAAGCCCTCATATTTGTACGCATAAGATCCTTTTGGAGGAAGGAAGTAAGCCTTCTCGACAAGCTCAACGCAGATTGAATCCACTTATGATGGAAGTGGTGAAAGCAGAAATTTTAAAGCTTCTTGCTCATGGTATGATTTTTCCAATCTCTGACAGTGAATGGGTAAGTCCAACTCAAGTGGTTCCAAAGAAAACAGGTATAACAGTTGTAGAAAATTCTGTTGGTGAGTTGGTAGCATCTCGTATTCAGAATGGTTGGCGTGTTTGTATAGATTACCGAGCTTTGAATGCATTAACTAGAAAAGATCATTTTCCACTTCCATTTATTGATCAAATGCTTGAACGTTTAGCTGGTCGATCTCACTATTGTTGTCTTGATGGCTATTCAGGTTTCCATCAAATTCTTGTTGCACCTGAAGATCAAGAAAAAACGACATTCACATGTCCGTTTGGTACTTTCGCTTATGTACGGATGCCGTTTGGCCTTTGCAATGCACCCGCGACGTTTCAAAGGTGTATGGTTAGCATATTTTCAGATTACATAGAAAACATCATTGAGGTATTCATGGATGACTTTACCGTCTATGGTGACTCTTTTGATTCATGTTTAGCTAACCTCTCAAAAATCTTGAAACGATGCATAGAAACGAACCTTGTCTTGAATTATGAAAAGTGTCATTTTATGGTCGATCAAGGCATTATTTTGGGTCATGTTGTATCATCACATGGAATTGAAGTTGATAAAGCTAAGATTGATGTTATTAAAACTTTACCTTACCCAAACAGTGTTCGGGAAGTTCGTTCTTTCTTAGGACATGCAGGTTTTTATCGACGCTTTATCAAGGATTTTTCAAAGATTACTCGTCCTTTATGTAACCTGTTACAAAAAGATGCAATTTTTGAGTTTGATACAGCTTGCAAAGCAGCATTCGAAAAGTTGAAGGACATGCTAACCTCTGCACCAATTATTCAATCACCAAACTGGGACCTTCCATTTGAGATCATGTGTGATGCAAGCAATTTTGCAGTGGGTGCTATTCTTGGACAGAAAAATGGCAGAACACACCATGTCATCTACTATGCTTCAAGAACCCTTGATAGTGCACAGATGAATTATTCCACCACTGAAAAAGAGCTTTTAGCAATTGTTTTTGCCTTAGAAAAATTTCGTTCATATTTGCTTTGTGCTAAAGTGATTGTTTATTCTGACCATGCAGCTTTAAAGTACCTGATGTCAAAGAAAGAGGCAAAGCCCCGACTCATCCGCTGGATACTCTTAATTCAAGAATTTGATCTCGAAATTCGAGATAAGAAAGGCTCGGAGAATTTGGTTGCAGACCACCTCAATCGTCTAACTACTTGTGAAGAACCTTCGCCATTGAAAGATGAGTTTCCATATGAGTTTTTTTTTTCCATTCACAAGATAAATCCTTGGTACGCTGATATTGCCAATTTCTTAGTTACTAAAACTTTGCCAAAAGATTTGTCTAGAGCTCAAAAGGATAAGTTAAAAAGAGATGCAAAATATTATGCTTGGGATGAGCCTTATTTATGGAAATATTGCTCTGATCAGATTATTCGTAGATGTGTTTCTGAAAATGAGGTTCATTCTATACTTAAGTTTTGCCATACATATGCCTGTGGTGGTCATTTTGGTCCCAAGAAAACTGCTCGTAAAATTTTGGAATGTGGATTATTTTGGCCTAACTTGTTTCGTGATTCATATATGTTTTGCAAAACTTGTGAAAAGTGTCAGAAAGTTGGGAATTTAGGACGTCGAGATCAAATGCCACTGCATTCAATTCTTGTCTGTGAAATATTTGACGTGTGGGGCATAGATTTTATGGGTCCTTTTCCATCTTCCAATAATAATGTTTACATTCTTCTTGCTGTGGATTACGTTTCGAAATGGGTGGAAGCTAAGGCTACCCGTACTAACGATGCTAAAGTTGTTGTAGATTTTGTCAAATCTCACATTTTTGTTAGGTACGGTACGCCAAGAGCTATGATAAGTGATCGCGGAACTCATTTCTGCAATAGAATGGTGGAAACTTTGATGAAGAAGTACAATGTCACACATCGAGTTTCTACTGCTTACCACCCACAAACAAATGGTCAGGCCGAGGTATCTAATCGAGAAATCAAGTCGATTCTTGAGAAAACAGTTAATCCGAATAGGAAAGATTGGAGTTCCAGACTTGATGATTCACTTTGGGCTTATCGAACTGCTTTCAAGACCCCGATTGGTATGTCCCCTTATCGCTTGGTCTTTGGTAAGCCATGTCATCTTCCAGTTGAACTAGAACACAAAGCTTATTGGGCCATCAAGCATTGCAACATGAACATGGATGAAGCGGGTGAGATGAGGAAATTGCAACTGCAGGAACTTGAAGAAATCCGGAATGATGCATACGAGAGCTCGAGGATTTACAAAGAAAAGACAAAAGCCTTCCATGATCGAATGATTTCCAGGAAAGAATTTAGAGTTGGTCAGAAAGTGATTCTCTTCCATTCGAAACTTAAAATATTTCCTGGAAAATTACGTTCTAGATGGCTAGGTCCTTTTATTGTTACTCATGTATTTCCTTATGGTGCAGTAGAGATTCAAAATCCGGATTCCGGTAAGGTCTTTAAGGTGAATGGGCATCGTTTGAAACCTTTCTACGAAGGATTTCAAGTGAGCAATGTTGACAATCATATCTTGGATTGTCCAGATTATCGTGATTGAAAGAAGTGTACAGTCTAGCCAAAGACGATAAAGAAAGGCGCTTGCGGGAGGCAACCCGACGTTTAGTTTATTAATTCTTCGTTTAGTATTTTGGTGCTTATTTTCGTTTTTGTGTGTTTTTGCTACAGAATGGAAATTCCAATAAGGCGTGGGCACGCCTAAGGAGATGACCACTCTCTGTATCTTTCATGCTAAAAAAAAAAATATATATATATATATATATATATATAAATTTCCCATTTTTAAGATGATTCCCGCTTTCTCTTCTCCAAACCACCCTTCTAGTTTCCACTTCCCTTAATAGATTTCTCTCCATTGTCACTAACCGAGGGTTGCCATCTTTCCAGATGGGTCGCACAAAATCGGACTCTCAATCCACGCAGTTGCAAAAGAAGTCCAAAGCACCGACGACTACCGCCCCTCTTCCGCCGGATCGACCAGCGTCGGAATACCCATCTCCTCCACCGCGAAAACGCGCCCGTACAGGTATGCGATTACCCCTCCTTCCATTCTCCGATTCTGACTTGAAGGGCCACTTAAATTTCACTACGAAGAGTGAGAAGGGGAGGTATAGAGTAATTTGTGGAAAGAGCATTGTCCCTTGCAAATTTCTACATCCTGATACATTGCGTGCATTGGGTATTGAAGATGATGTGAATACTCTTATTTCAAATTCTGTATGGGTGCCTTTCTTTGAAAACCATTTTCCTATTTTTGTTGAACTTGTACGAGAATTCTACACCACTTTTGCCTTTAAGCCTGCTGAAATTGAAAGTAATAGGCATGCAAAAGCAATTTCTTTCCGCTTGTTAGGCAAGACATTTAAACTTTCGGTGACACAGTTTAATGTTGCACTAGGACTTATTACTGAGCAATTTGCTGAGACTGATGAATATTTGGCTATGTGTTGTGGGTATCCTGATGATTTTATTCCGTTAGATGTGTATCGACATTGGACTTCACAGTCATCTTATGATCCTAGCAAATCTAGGGATATACACTTGCATGATAGAGCTTTACTGTACATTCATCGGTTGTTAGCCTTTTCGTTCTCAGGTATGAAGGATTCTGCTGCCATATTGTCCAAGGCTGAGTTGTTTTTCTTGTGGTGTATGAAGGAAAATAAAAGTGTGAATTTTGGTTATTGGATTGCTACCCAGATCTCTAGGGTGATTATAGATAATAAAAATCTGATTTTAGGATCGCTTATCACTATGTTGGCTGTGAATTTGAATAAGTTTGACCCTGAAAACAATGATTTGCATATTGCATGTTTTACATCCCCTTTGGATTTGGTCTCTCTGGAAAAAATGCATCTAATAGGCAAGTCAAATGGTGTTTATTCTTTTTGCCCTGTGGGATCACTTTTGAGTAAAGTTCCTACTAACCATTTCTCATCTAGCCCTGAAGTTAATCCCGGCACTAGAGGTGATCCAACTAGCTCCCATTCGAGTGGTGTTCCTCCGTGGGTAGCTACATTGGAAGCCAATATAGCCTCTTTGTATGAACAGGTGCAAAAGAATAGCGAAACATTGGAGCAGATGGGAAGAGATATGAATGAAATGAAGAAACGGATGATGAGGTCGGAACAAAATTGGATGGCACTATATAACCATGTGGGGCTCAGACCACCATTCCCACCTCCACCTCCCCAATAGCTACTGCTGCAAATAGATGCTCAGCATTTTTCAGGGAAGTATTTTATTTCCTTTGGTCTTTTTGTTTCTGGGCATCTATTTAATTTTGGAGGCATTGAGGGCAATGCTTCATTTAAGTGTGGGGGAGGGATTATGCTGATATTCTTGTGGTGCTTTTAGTGTACATTTTGATGGTTTGTTGAGAGTTTTGTTTTGCTTTGTTCTTGAAATTGCTGGTTTAGTATTTGTTGTCTCTCTTCTTTTGAGAACTTGAATTCTCCAATGCTCACCCTTAGAAAAATTGATGGTTTTTGTGCATGTTAAAATGTTTTGAATTCTCGTTAGCTGTGCTGTGCAAGTTGCTATTGATGGTTGATTGAATGATAAATGCTTGGATCTACACACAAATGACCCTTTATTGTTTGTGAGCTTTGAGCCTTAAGAGCAACATCATTTTAAGCTCTGATTTTTGTTGTTGTGTGTTGTCATGCTTGGTTGATTTTTCTAGAACTTGCACCGTTATACATGTCTATGTTAATCCTCATTGATAAGTCAGATGTTGGAATCACAAAAGGATATTAGGATTAAACCTTGTTTTTTGTTATACCATAATCCATTTTCCCTTAGTGAACCAAGTTTGAGCCTTGAAGCTTTTTCCTTGAACAAATAATCACATTACAAGCCTTTACAATCATACTTTCAAACCATCCTTGAACTTTTGAATTGAAGAGTCATTTTTTTTGGCAGCTTTTTGGTTATTAACGTTTGTTTGCTCAAGTGAAGCTCCACATGTCGTTGTAAAGAAAGCAAGCCACCTTGAACAATGTTCATTCACAGTTACAAAAAAAAAAAAAAAAAACAAACAAAAAAAAAACAACAAAAAAAAAACCAAAAAAAAAAAAAAGAGAGAGAGAGAATGTGGTCTTGCATGTTTGGAATTTTTGTAATTATGTGGAGCTATCAGCTATGTCATCACTTGGTTGAGCATTACATGAAAGTTAAAATGATCTCTTCAATTCTCTTTGCCAAGAAAACCTTCTATCCACTTCTCTTACCTAAACCTCATCAATACATACCCATTTTTAATCCTTAGATTCTTGCATTTTGATTCATTCATTGATGGAGAGGATGTGATATATGTGCAAGCTTATGGTAAAGGTCTTTCATGCATTGACTTGAGTGATCCAGTGTTTTGATTATGAGCCTAAACACCTTGAGCGTATGAGTGAATCCTTGGTGAGGTGTTTGGATCTTATGTGTTTTGAATTTGATTCAATTGTTGATGTGGCTTGCATAAGCATTGGTGGATGAGAATTCCTATTGAAAATCTCTTTCTATTGCATGAAAATTGTTTTGGGATGAGCAAATGAGGATGAGAGTAGAAGAATGAATTGAGATAATGAATTTAAATTTTAGCATGCTTGAGGACAAGCAATGTCTAAGTGTGGGAGAATTTGATAAGTTGCAAAAATGTCACACTTTAAGGTCATAATTTTTAAATTTTAGATTTTTGTTTGGATTGATGGTTTAATTAGGTATTGTGGTTGTTAATAATTTTAAATTTGTGTTTGGATAGAAGGTAAAGATAATAAAATTAGTGTAAATGACTTCATTACCCTCCATAACAAATTTGTAATATTAAATCTAATTTTCTTCTTTCTTTAATTTGTGTTATAAAAAAGAGTTTTCTAGAAGGAACTCCAACCTTCCCCTAATAAATTTCCAGGTGTTAGTTGATTTTTGAGATTTCAAGATTGATATTCACAAGGAAGACGATGGAATGAGATTCAATCTCCGACACAAATTGCGGGAAGAAAAAAAACAAACACATTACCTAGGTATTTTTCAAAGTGAAACTCGATTTTTATAATTGAGACTGCAAAAGAAGAATTAAAAACCATACACTGCAGAACTAGAAAAGTTTTGATGAATCGCAAATTTAAGAAAACTTTAGCAAAAGGGATAAAAAAACTCAAATTATGAACTCGCCTCTTTTCACCATGGCTGCGATGGATTACGGTTGTATTATGTGGAAAGAATGACTTCATCTTGAGTTAATGACTTCAATGGGTATTTTAGGTAGTGTTCATAAAAGAGAAGGAATAATACAGGGAATTCACTGTAATTTGCAATTGAAGATTTATTTAATCACCCAAAAGTGGGGGATTTATTTAACCCCCAACAAACCTTGTTTATCACATTGATTAAATCGGACTAAAATTGTTGCAATACGGGCCCAACACTTATCCAAACCCAACCTAACCCAAAATCCAAACATCATTTTATGTACTTTTTTGGCCCTTATGCCCTTAGTAGGTTATCTATTTTTTTCATTTTGGGGATTTGATCTCAAGATTAAGAGACGGTTTTATTTTATAAAATAAAAAACAAAGAAATTGGACTACGATGGGATATTTCAATTCATATAAAAATCTTCAAATTTCAGTTTTTTTTTTCTCTTTTTTTTAGGTTGGAACCTTCAAATTTCACTTTTTTTCTTTTTTTAGGTTGCAACTGCAATCGTGCGTGAATAACTCTTGTTCCACAACGGCATCAAAATAGTGGATTTAAAAAAATTAAATTAAACATTTGACGTTTATCCGATTGTTATATGTTTTTATTGTAAAATTCATTTTCTGCATCTCACTAAAATATATAATTTCATAAATTAAATATAAAAAACATTATTTGTAGCTGAAAATGGGTAAAAGAATCCAAACCGAGAAAAGTCCGCCCACAATTATTTTAAAACAAAACAAAATAAAATAAAAATAGAAATGAAGAAGATGAGGGCTCATATCAAGTGTAAATTTAAAACGAGAAAACTCATAGTGGGAAAAGAAGAAAAAAGAGATGAAAAATAGAAAGATTTTCTGCAGTGAAGGTGCCAGAGAGCCAGCCCTTCGAATGAAAGACGGCGGCAACCAGATCGGAAAATATTCCATCCTTTTCATTTCTATTTTTTCTCTCCCCACTCTACCCTCTCTCTTTATAATCACAGCCCAGATTTTTCTTCTTCTTCTTTGATTTCGCTTCAGCAAAATAAATAAATAAATAAATAGTTTCGATAGAAAATTATCGAACAACTGCGTAGAAACAGTATTAGGGATAGGGTTTACTGAAGTAGAAGTATATATTAGCAGGTGAATCGTCTTTTGGGCCCTTTGAAGCCCATTAGATGAAACAACATTAGTAACAAGCCTGTTAGTTTTCAAATGGGTCAACTAAAGCCCATTATTTACGTATTTTCCTTGATGACATGTTGACATATTTATACTTAGATTTTAATTATTATATCAAAATTTTATTTATAATATTTTTCCAAATAAATTAAAATTGATCACTCAAAAAGTATTTATTTGCCTTTTTAAAATTTTTTATTTTTTTATTGTTATCTTATTTTGTTTTGTAAATTTTTTTAATTGTAACTTTCTACGTTAATATTTTAGTTTGTTACTATAGCTTAAACTACTACAAATCAATTAAAAAAACTTAAATGCACAAAAATTTAAAAATTGTAGTTTTGATATTTTGTTTACTGATTGGTAGAAAATAAGTGCATTTAGTGTTGATTAATTTGGGATTTTATAATCTTTCATGTGAGTAAATGTACTATTTTATTACATATATATGTTTTTTTCTCCAAATACTTCACATATTATTTTCTTAATTAATTATGAATTTTTAGAGTATTTTGAAGTTTAGAAAAATGTTCGTGAACCAAAGAAAGGAGATAAGATGAGTTTGGACATGAGAGGAGGAAGAAAGTTGTCCATTATTTTTCATTGGCGAAGGGACGAAGGCTGCAATTGGAAGAGAATGTCAAAATCCAAACAATTAAAAGGTTTGGATAAGAGGAAGAGAATGAGCCATTTTCTTGTGGGCTTAAGGAGAAAGAAAGCCCACTATTTCATTCTTAAAGAGCAGGCATTGTTGGAAGCCCATGGGACCAACAGCCGCACTTTTATATTTATAGCTTTAAATTTCTTTTCTTTGGCACCAAGCCATTACAACAATGGACGAGTAGAATGAGATAGAGAGTATGGTTTAATATATATATATATATATATATATATATATATATATATTTTTTTTTTTTTTTTTTTTTTTTTTTTTTTTTTTGGGAAATTAGTTTTAGGATGTATTTGTCAATAATTTTTGTGGATTCGACTTTGAGAATACTTGGTTAGTTCTTTATTTTTGGTTAGCAAGGATGTTTGAACTCATTTATCTCTTATGTTTTAATTAATCTCATAAGCGTTTCTTGATGATGTTTTAATTGATCTCATAAGTCTTTCTTGATGATTTGGCTGGAATTGATTGTGCTATTTGTGTTTGATAATTGATATTTTAGATCATGAATCCTAATTGTTGTGATTTAATTTTCATTGGTAGTAAATTAAAGGTCGTCCAATATCTCTAAGGTAGAATAATCTTAGATTATCAAATCTATATTTGGAGTCTAGCTCATTCTATCATCTTGGTGATTAATGTGTTTAATGAATTAAATTTACAAAGCGTATTCTAGGTATTTCAATTAAATAGAGTTAATTAGTGATTTTATCCTAATTTAACTAATCTTAAGATATGATTCGATTTAACAGAGTTTGTTGTTAAATTAGGGGTGATAATTTCATGATAATCTGAGAGAGAAGAGTTGTATTGATTAGGGAATAGATGATATCGGGGATAACTAATTATATCGAAGATAACTAAAACTGTTAATTGGAATACTTGCATATATTGATTTCTTATTTAATTTGCTTTCTAGCTTATTTAGGCAATTTAACGATAGTGATAATTTGAAAACCTTCATTTTTGTTATTCTTGCTGAATTGAACATAGATGACATAGTTAATTCTTCACTTCTCATGGAATCGACTCCGACTTGCCTAGCTCCTAGTTGATTAGGTTAGGAAGGATTTAATTAATTTTATCACGTCGCGATATCACAGTCATTTATATTTATGTGTGTAATGTAAATAACAAATTAAAAATCATCAAAATGATAAAGTTGATAGGTCATGCAATGAAAATAAATTATAAACAAATAAGTTTTAGTTTGAAATTATGACTTGTTTAAAAATAATTATTAACCTCACCTCCCCCAATTATAAATAAGAAATAAAATTGATAATAAATTATAAATAAAATGATAAATTTGATAGATCATTTATTAAAAATGAATTTTAATAGAAAATGTCACTTAGTTTTAAAGCTTTCAATTTATAATAAAACTACAAATAATTATGATAAGTTTGATATATCATGCATACACTAAAATAGAACTTTAAATGAAGTTAATTTGAAATTATGTTTTTGTAATTTTTTAAAGGAAAAATTTCATAAATATTATTTTTCCAATTTAAAACCAAATAATGAATAGGAATTTAAAGTTTCATTAATTAATATTCATTAGTTAAATAAATGAGTAAAAATTTTACCAATTCAGATCTATACCAACCACCAAAAAGCCTGATCTTGCATAACATATTCCCTCTCTGATTGTGGAGTTGCGGTCTTGTAAATTAAATTGATTTAAGGAGATAAGTTTGAATAGTTATATAATAATATTATAATATAAGAACTTCACTAAATTCATTTTTCCTAAAAATAGTCACAGACAAAATTAGTTGTCGATTTAGGTAGTACAATTTAATGTCCATCATGAGATACTTATCATGTCACTTTGGTGTCGGATAAGGTGGTACAAGTTAGCTGTCTATCAACATAAACTAATCGTATAATCTCTCCAATATTCTCAATTAAATGTTATAACGTACCCCTCTATTTTAGAATTTTATCATGAATTAAAAAAAACAAAAAATTATCATGAATTAACATAAAAATTGGATATATATATATATATATATATATACTAGTGTAAGACCCGTGTAATACACGGGGTATTTTTTATGATAAATAAATTTTATTATTTATGTATATTATTTTAAATTTTAAGTTTGAATGATATTTATTTTAATTTATGATTTACTATTTATTTATTTCACATGTATATGCTGATAAATGCATAATTTATTTGTCATTTCACATTGATCATATTTTTTCCTCAATTTTGTAATTTTTTTTTATTTAAGTATGTTTTTATAATTTTGGATAAAAAAAATCTCGAATGCATAAAATAAATAAACCTTTCAATAATGATATATGATGTAATAATTGTAGTAAATTAACCAAAAAAATATCTCTATGGACTAAAACCATTATCTTTATCAACTCAAGTTTTGGAAAACTTCTTTGTACACTACATTTGTTGTAGTATTACATATCTTCCAATTATTGTCTAAACACATAATTTTCAGACCACTCCTTGTTTTAACTCTAGATATTGCAACATATAGTTGATCGTGTGTGAAAACTGGTTTTGGCAAAAATAAACCAACATGAGCTAGTGACTGACCTTGACTTTTGTTTATGGTCATTGCGAAACACACGAGTAGTGGAAACTGTCTTCTTTGAAACTTTATCGGCAATCTACTATCAGATGAGCTAAGGTTCATTCGTGGTATATACACCTTATTTCCGATGTTTTTTCCTGATAGAATCTTGGCCTCAATAATATGATTTCCAATCTGTGTAATCACCAATCTCGTACCATTGCATAATCCTGAAGATTGATCTATATTTCGAAGTAACATAACTGGCACACTAATCTTCAAACGCAACTTGTGATTTGGGATTCCTAGAGAATTGCCCATGCTTTGCATCGATGTTTTGATTTGTAATTCATATATTTCAAAATTTCCAATAAAGTTGATCATTGTGCCTATGTTTGGATTTTCTTGTAGCAGAGTTTTGATTTTGATTTTATGTATATTTCAGATGATCATGGAGCAATTGTAATATTTTCTGTGATTTTTTTTTTTTTGGACATTGTTAACGCTTGTCCTAAAAGAATTTTGTGATTAATACTTCATTCTGAAAATAATAAAAGAACCCGAAGTGATTGTACACTTATGAATGTTAAGATTCTATTGTAATTCATATTTTAGTTGGATCTCAATGTTTCTGCTTAATGAGCATATACCTGATAAAAGTACCAAATATCTATTATATATCTTTCCCTCATAAGTCATAACCCTGTAACCATATGATGTCGTCCACACTCCATTTTCTAAGTAATCACCATAGTTATAGAGAAAAAGCAAGGCTTGGTGGAGCAAAATATGAAGTAGTAGTATAAATCCCGTGTATCACACGGGATTTTCAAAATAAATATTTTAAGAAATTAATATAAAAATGTAATATATTTTGAGTAAAAAATATAATAATTTGGCGAATATGGTAATAAAAAAGTTTTTTATCAATAATATTTTAACATTTTATTAATAGTTTTATGATCTCTTTTAGAAAAATTTGTATCATATATATATTTTAACTATATATTAAATATACAACCTACCAACACTTGCTTAAATTAATAAAAACATTTTATTAATAGTTTTATGATCTCTTTTAGAAAAATTTGTATCATATATATATATATATATATATATATATGTATATATATTTTAACTATATATTAAATATACATCCTACCAACACTTACTTAAATTAATAAAAACATTTTATTAATAGTTTTATGATCTCTTTTAGAAAAATTTATATCATATATATATATATATATATATATATATTTTAACTATATATTAAATATACATCCTACCAACACTTGCTTAAATTAATAAAAACATTGAAAATATATTTAAATAAACTCACCATTGAAAATATATTTAAATAAATGTTCAAGTTTTGTATGAATAATATATATTTATAATAAAAAAAAACTTACATATATTATATAATAATAGCTTATCTTTAAAAGTAACATTTAATAAGAGAAATAAATATTCAAGCTTTGTATGAATGCCATGTGGCATTCTTGGCCCTTCTTTTATATATATATATATATATATATATATATATATATATATATATAAAGAATTTATTTAATATATATATATAAATAAATAAATAAATAAATAAATATATATATATATAAAGATATTGTGGTTATTAAAAAATATGATCTAATTATTAAAAATATATTCTTTCAATAATATATATTTATAATAAAAAAAAACACTTACATATATATAAAATAGATTATCTTTAAAAACAACATTTAATAAGAGAAATAAATGTTCAAGCTTTGTATGAATAATATATTTATAAAAAAAAAACTTACATATATAATAATAGATTATCTTTAAAAGTAACATTTAATAAGAGAAATAAATGTTCAAGCTTTGTATGAATGCCATGTGGCATTCTTGGTCCTTCTTATATATATATAAAGATATATATATATATATATATATATCCTATTCATTTTAAGGAATAAGGATTATATATTTTATAATTCAAGATTGAAAAAAAATTAAATTAATTCTAAAAATTGTACCCTATTAAATTTCTAAATGTTAGCTAAAGAATTCCTATAGGAATAAATTGAATAAAAATATTTAAAAAAATTAATTATTGAAAACAAAATTTAACCTCTAATACAACATTCAATTGAGATTGGCATGAGTATTTTGTATTCTATTTATATTAATTAATCAGACGTACCTAAACAAATGCAATATTATCGTTCCATGATAGAAGAAAATGAGAAGTAACATATATAATCAAATAGACATGGGAAAGTCTATTCTATATTTAATTTATATATGGATGTCAAATGTCAAATGTCATTAAAATTGAAAAGAAAATTTTATAAAAAAATCATAAAACATTTTACACTTTATGGAACAAAGTGTTATGTAGTAAATACATACAAGTATGAAAAAAAAAAAAAAAAAAAAAAAAAAGGAAGGTAGTACTGGAAATAATAATGTTTAGATGATGAGTAATTACACTATATTACGTAGATTAAGAAAGATGCATTTGAGAGAAAAGTGTTAGTATCATAAGAAGAGAAAAATTAGAAAAACGTATTTTAAATGGTTTGAATATGTGTCAGATCTTGATTATCTTTCCTTTTTCTATTTAATTTCAAAGTTCTATATTTTCAAACAAAATCTTCTATTCAATTTTAGTGTTTTATTTGGCATTTCAAACCACACATTATATGTATGCATGACATCACTAATTAACATGTAATGTGTTATATTAAATATAATATAATATAAGATGAAACATTGAAATGGAATGCAGGAGGTGGTTGCACTTGTTGACATAATTTGAAAATAAAAATCATGTAAAATTTTAGATTTCTTAGATATGGATAGCAAGTAGCATTGAGAAGTCAAATCTTGAAGCTAGTTACCATTAAAAAGTGAAATCTCAATGTTGAGTGATTTGAGATCTTAAGTTTTCACACTAGAATAAAAAAATTTAAAAAAAAAAAATCTTTAAATGGATCTTGATGGTAAGTAGCATCTAACATTTCCAAAAATCTAATACTAGTTATTATCAGAATCTGTCATTTAATCTGTGATTTGAGTAGAAAACACATGTTTGAAATGTTTTCGTATATATAACGGTAGAAACAATACCCGATCATTAAAAATAGCATGAACTCTATGGAGCCAAATTTGAAGTTTGGACACTCTGCTCCACCTACCCGATCTATAGAGTAGATATTCTATTCTAATAACTATATATAAAAGATAAGCTTTGCAAACTCCAATAAGGTTGACCTTGAATCAGTTCAGTTTCCGATGGCTGAGACCGCCGCGCCACCGCCACCGCCACCGCACGTGGTCATCTTCCCTTTGCCTCTCCAAGGCCCAGTCAACTCCATGCTCAAACTGGCCGAGCTTCTATGTCTTGCTGACTGCCACGTCACGTTTCTAGTCACTGACTACATCCACGCTGGTCTCCAGCGCCACTCAAACATCCAAACACGGTTTGAGGTGTACCCGGGTTTCCGGATCCGGGTCATCTCGGATGGGTTGCCCGAAGATCACCCTCGGGGGGACAGATTCATGGAGGTTATTGAGTCTTTGAGGAGCAAGACCAGAGGCTTGTTCAAGGAGGTGTTGTTGGGTTCTTCCAGGGTTTCGTGTGTTATTGCAGATGGGATTCTGGGATTCACTTTTGATGTGGCTAACGAAGTTGGTCTTCCTGTTTTCTATGTTAGGACTATTAGTGCTGCCTGTCTTTGGCTCTTCTTTTGTCTTCCTAAACTTATCCAAGCTGGAGACCTTCCTTTTCAAGGTCTTGATCCCATTCTCTCTCTCTCTCATGTTATATATATTTATATCCTAGACTTGTACATCATTTCATTGAATTTTAGAAGGTATCTCTATCTATCATCTCTAGTTTATGTGGATTCTTAAGTCAATATCTGTATCAGTATTGTCCATTAAGTTTTGAGTTAGTATATGTGATTCAATGTGGGTTGATCATTCCATTGAATCCCTGATATCAATTCAAGAAATTGCAAATTTTGTACACTATCTTTAGATGATTCACTAATGAAGGAACACTGATATTTTTTACCCTGACATTGAGACACTAATTTTTCAATTTAAATGATTTTAGGGCAAAAAATCAGAAATTATGAATTTTATGGGCATATTGCTGATGTGATTGGCCCGAAATTTGTGATTTCAATTGAAATTTAGCATCTCAATGTTTGGGCCGAAAAAATAGTGTCGTGACCTAAAAGCTAAATTTATAATTTTACTAATCAATTCCATGGTGCATTTTCTTGATCTCAAACTATCAATATGTTCAATTAATTCATAAATATCATGCTTCCAGAGAATGAATGTAGCTCCCAATGAATCTGGATTACAGAGTGAATTAAAACAAAAAAAATATGTTTGGTCTTGAATAAATGATCAGTTGTATAACAAGACATGATCTAAAAATTCTTCACACACATTTTTCTTCAGGAGATGACTTGGATAAAGAGGTGAAGAGTGTACCAGGCATGGAGACATATCTCCGGCGCCGAGATCTTCCAAGCTTTTGTCGATCCGAAGACATAGCTAATCCAAACATCGAACTATACAAGACAGAATGTGAAGAGAATCCCAGAGCCTATGGTCTCATACTCAACACATTCAAAGAACTCGAAGGCCCAATACTTTCAGAAATGCGCAAAACATGTCCTAACATCTACACCATTGGACCACTTCATGCACATTTGAAGGCCAAACTGGCTGCAAACGCTTCATCACCACCCGCATTTTCGAACAGCTTATGGCAAGAAGACAGGACCTGTGTGACCTGGCTCGACTCTCAGCCACTCAAGTCCGTCATCTATGTCAGTTTTGGAAGCCTAGCAGTGACGACAAAGGAACAACTAACGGAGTTCTGGCACGGTCTGGTTAATAGTGGTCAAAGATTCTTGTGGGTGATGAGGCCAGACTCCATAGCTGGTAAGAACTGGGAAAGTGAAATTCCAGTTGGATTATCGGAAGGTATGAAAGAGAGGGGATTCGTCGTGAGTTGGGCCCCACAAGAAGAGGTGTTGGCTCATCCTTGTGTTGGTGGATTCTTGACTCATGGTGGATGGAACTCGACTCTGGAGAGTATATATGAAGGGGTGCCTATGATTTGTTGGCCGTTTTTCGTTGACCAACAGGTTAATAGTAGGTTGGTTGAGGAGGTGTGGAAGCTGGGATTGGACATTAAAGATACTTGTGATAGAAGAATCATTGAGAGAAGTGTGAGGGATCTTATGGAGGTGAGAAAAGAGGAGTTTCTTCAAAGGGCTGATGACATGGCGAAATCGGCGAAAAGGGGGTTGAGTGTGGGTGGATCATCTTACAGTCACTTGGAGCGTCTGATTGAGGACATAAAATCCAAGAGCTCTAATGTTGTTTATAACTGATAATTGTTGCACAAGTTCTATGTTTGTTAGAATAACATTGGCAAAAGCATGTGTAACTTATTCTGGACATTTCTACTCTTGTTTTGATCCTGTGATTATGAATAATCTGTTGGTTGTTTACGATTTGTGTTATTTATTGAGGCGATCAAGAACTTTCAATTCAAGGTTGTAGTAAATATCCACCATGGTGTTTCAATACAGATGTAGAAATCATGTACTCAACATTTCATGCTGCCATTGTTAACTGTTGTCTATGGAAGCATCTGTTTGTTTGTCCTTATTGGGTTTGATAATATATCATATCAACAAGTTTAACTTGTTTGCTTGAAAAATATGAGTTCATGTATAAAAATGGCCTGTAGTTGTTAGTTGAGTGTTCCAACTGCCGCAAGCAGCTCCAACGGCCACCTCCATCTGCTGCTCCGTCTGCCACGTCATCACCCGCAGCAGCCACCAGCTCACGGCCGGAAGAAAGCCGTGATCATCGGGGTCTCGTATAAGAACTCTAGTGAGCTAAAAGGATGTATCAAAGATGATAAGTGTATGAAGCATATGCTCATCAACTCCTCTATTATCATGCATTGATTTATCCTCTGTTATGGATGATCTTTCAGAGATATATGGGTATTATAATATTAATCAGGATTTAGGAGTGTATGTAGGTGAAAAGGGTAGAAATTAAGTGAAAATATATGTAATTGTTGTTAGAGAATCTGATTCCATATGTTTTCAGATGATTGGGATTCTGATAATTATCTATCCACAACCTACCACTATTGTATATGCTCAAATTCATTAAACTTTTGACAACATATTAAATTCTGCACATTTGTATTTGCAAGGCCTTACTCCTCACATTTTCCAATGATGAAAACCTGAAAAGAAGATACAACTTCTTGGTATAAGATAAGTACCAACTAATTCTTTTAGGGATGGACTAAAGGCACCTATCCATTTTCTAAGGGCACCACACCCTATTAGTGTGTGGTGACTCCATTCTTTTAACATGTAAGGTGCCAATTATTCATCAATTCATACCAATTATGTCCCAACAAATGCATTATACATGTCAGGACATTTAGGCTATTTTTGTCTTCTGCATATAAGACAACTACAAAAATTGATTTCTTAATATGTTATGTAGAAAAGAGGGTTAGTATTATTATCCATCTTATATATATAATTACTTTTGAGAATTCGATCGATACTTCAATTTTGATTTTTGGAAACAAGTATTTATCATAGGCAAGTGATTTAGATGATGTATCTGCTTTGTCTTACAAATACGAAGATATAAAAAATGAAAAATAAACAAAATTACAAATAAGAATAATAAATTTAATATATCATATATTCAAATTGAATATAAATGAAGAGGTTATTAAATTTTAAACCTCTGACTTATAAATTAAATTGCAAGTGATAATAATAAATTTGATACATCATGCAATAAACTTTAAATGAAATTAATTTGTAATTATGGATTTGTATTTAGTAAAAAAAAATCCTACGTAACTCTCTCTCCTAAAAATTTCATAACTACTATTTTTCTCAATTTAAAATTAAATAATCAATAAAAATTTAAAAATTACGTTAGTATTCAATAGTTAATTTAAATTTTAAGTAAATTTAACCATGAAAAAAATAAATACGACTAAAAATACATAAAAAGTTAACTTACTTAAAATAGAAAGATATTTTAGGCAAAAAAAATTGGGCTTTCCATTTTGGGATATTATTATTATTATTATTATTATTATTATTATATATTACAAAAATGGCCGGAACTAATGCTTTTTTATAATAGTATTAGTATTAGATAGATTAGATATTAAATTAGATTAACAAAATCAATATAAGATAAATAAAAATTTTGAAATAAAAAAATCCAATATGCTAGTCATGACAAGACTTGTTTTGATTATGGATGATGGGCTTGGACTTCAATCATAAGGCCACATCCTACACATACCATTAATGCAGCTTGGGCAGGGCTATTGTACTAGACCATGTGCCGCTTTGTAGTCCTGTTACTAATGGGCCATGGGCTTCAATCTAATATGAATATGTATTACTTTTCTTACCTCTTCACAATAATAGCATGACTCTATTATAAGGAACATCTCATTGATTAATGTTACAAGATAACTCAATCCACAAATCTCAAAATAAAGATTGATTTATGAAATTAAATTTGGATTGTGAGTTAGCTTCATCTCACATAATATTATTTGATTAATAAAAAACATTAACCTTACTATAAATTGGGGTAAAATGCCCCAATCTATGATAATGTCTATTTTCTGTCCATTGATTCACCTTTAAATTAATTTAACTTTCCATAATGAATCAAGGGTATGAAGGAAAATATAAAATTAAGTTAATTTTGTTAGTGTTTGTTTAATAGAAAAAGGAAAAAGAAAAAAAGTCATGTGAAAGATTGAATCAACAAGTGTAAATCCCCCATAATTTCGAAATCATAAAAGGTATTTGGTGCACTCATCCTACAAATACATGTTCCGTCAAATGTTATATTAGAAATTAAATATAATTTTTTATACATTTGATGTGTATTTATGAGATAAAAAAGATAAAATATTATTTGTAAAAAAGAAAAATTCTTCCAATCAATATATTAGATCATGAACCAATTCCTTGAGAAAGTCAACACTGATTAGACACTTGAGATATCATAGAAGTTAAGAACACGTACACACTTGTAAATACATGAAAGAAAATTCACGTACATATTTGTGAACCATGCAGGAAAATGCCCAAATTAATGATCAATTAATCAAGCCAAATTGGTGGTCCATCTATTGACCCTAAAACAACATTTGTTAATTTAGTAACTTAGCGTATCAATTAACAATGAAAGTTGTCACTACATATTAAATTAAGTGGCAATATTAGAAATGGAATCGTAAGTGGATGACTTGTGGCCAATAATGCAACCCTAATCGTTGGAGTTGGTAATACATTTTTTTAGAAATGATAATGGTAACACAAAAACTCATGTGAGACGGTTTTACGGATAGTTTACATAAGACGAAGTTCAATCACCCATAAATAACATGTGAATTGTAGGGTTTGGATGATCGGTAATTGGGTTGTGGGTTGACTCGTCTCATGCAATGCATTAAAATTTCGTGAGACGGTCTCACAAGAGATTTACCCCAATGGTAATTAATCGTTGTCCTGCCATTCGGAATTAAGTTTTTTTTTTTTTACCAATCGAAATTAAGTTAAAAGACAAAATAAATAGGGATAACAGTTTCGCGGGTACTCTACCCGTTCAAACACTAATAGGACAGGCAAAACTAGTGAGGTGGGTTTGGAAAAAATAAAAAATCTCAGTAGCTACATATCTACCCACAAGTATCTGTCCATTAAAATTCATACAATATATATGTACATCATGTATTATATGGAAGACGAACCATACACCTTTCATTAAAAAAACATTTAATGTGGGAGAGTTAAGATATTACCGTATGAGGTTTCTTAAAAAGGATGAACCTCATCCATAAAGACCATATTGTCCATTACATAAAATTTTGTGGGATATTTTTATATACATAGTTTAGTCTTAAAAAAGAAGTAGAAGTTGAAACATTTTAGTACAAGCGTTCATTTGGTTAAAGCTGACTGAACCAAACCGAATTTTCGATTAACTATAATTTTTGTTAACCAAAAGCTAAGATCGAATAGAATTGTGGCGGTTCGGTTTTGTCTAGGTTTTCTAAAAAAAATTGCCCAAAAAAATGAAAGAATTTTTTTAAGTTAATATCTAGCTATACATGACATTTCACATAAAATTATACAAAAATTTAAAATTATAAAACAAATTTCACATCTAAATTTCAATTTCTTTCCAAGTTATTAAACAAATTAAAAATAATTTTTTAAAATTTCAAGTCTATATCTAAGACTCTAAATAAATGGTGGTGGCTAACGACTTAGGATTGGAAAAGAAATTGATCCAATATTTCAATAAATAAAAAATTCAATTTGATTTGGTTGACCGGATAAAAAACCGAAACCAAATCGAAAACAAAAAATCGAAAACTAAAAATCGAAAACCAAATCGAATTACCATACTTTTTTATTTATTAACTTTTACACCTCTTTCATACTTGTATAAAAAACAATTATAAAAATAAAATAAAAAAACAATTTTTAATCTCTCTTAGTAAAATTTAATATCATCAAGAAATATGTACTTCGAAAGCAATCATGTAAATAAAAAAATTTAAATACGAAAATAAGACTAAAGATGCAAACAAAACTGAGAAGTGACATAAAAAAAAAAATTAGATTGAAGAAAATAATATTAATATACTATATATAAAAGTGTGGAGATGAGTATAGAAGAATCAAGAAAGAGGAGAAAAACACAAGTACCCAAAATGTTTCCCACTCTCTCCGCTTTGAAATCCGGAAAAGAAGCCGCCAATTTACGGATCAAATTTCAAAATTAAGATAATTATTTTACTCAAAAGACGAAACGACGACGTCACAGTAATTGAGTGCCTCTGTCAATCATGTCAATACTACGTCGTAACAACTACTCCCCCCGTCCCTATCCCATCTGTCCCCTTCACGCCTATTTTTCTTGGAATTTAAAACTAATTCATTTAAATAACCAATTTTTCAATCTACCATCCTTTTCAATTTCAAAATATAATTTTAATTTAATTTTCATAAGATTTAGTACAAATATTATGTGGATCCTTTTCTTTTCTAGTTAAAATATAAATGTAACGAATTGTAACTGTCACAATTTAAATGTATTTGGTATTTTTATCTAGTTTTAAGGCTGATGAATGTAATTCAACAGACTATAAAACTACAAATATATTTTATACTCCTACTTGTTTTTATTTTTCTCATTATACTTGTTGATTTAAAGCAATTTGAGATGATCTTCGTTTGCCTTTTTCAAACTCAAAACATGTTTAATTTTTGGGACGATGATTGCAAAAATCATTAAATTTTTTTAAATTACAATTTTAACTTAACTTTTGATTATTAGTAAATTTAACGTAATTTTTAATATCTTCTTGTTCATTTATGGGTAGATTTCAAACATTTTTTAACTTTATAAATTTATATTTCTAGGTCAATTAATATATGTTTATAAAATGTAGTAGCATCAAATAGAGGTTTTTTTTTTTCATAATTTGTAAAAAAAGATTGGGATTTTTGAAATACTCGAAATCAACGAGTTAATTAAGGATGCACGAGACTTTAAAAATAATATTAAATTTAATAATAAATAATATTCATATTGAAATTACAATTTTAGAAAACTTGGTATCTTTGTCAGTTAACCCTCAAATTCTTAAAATAAAACGGAAGTGTCCAATCAATCAATCATCTGCATCCAAATCAATATTAAATAACAAATGCACCATAATTTTTCATTAACATAATTCACTGAAAATTAATTTAGTAATTTTTGGGATGGAAATAGCTAATGATAACTTCAAATGGCTTTTAGAAAGAATCAAAAAATATATCTTATTTGTAAGCTGTTACATGATATATTGGGAAATAAAATGGAATTATTCTTCAAATTTTGACGTTAAATTTTTTTTTTTGCTACGTATCTATTTATTGTAAGTTGTAACTCATAAGTACTTTTGTTGGAATTCTCACTATTTAATACTCTAAAAATAAGTATATACAAATAATTGTAGTTATTAACTAATTCCTTAATTTATGTGGAACAACATTAAACAACATATAAATTGAAATGGAGTGAATAGTCTAAAGTAATCACTGGACACATTCTATCATCAAATGCAGCTTACAGAATAGAACAAATATCGATTAAGTATTTAAAATTTAGGATAACTTTTTTGTAACCAACTCAAATTAGAAGAATAGTTAAACTTTAGTTTCAAATAAACTTGAATAAATGGGATGTTGATTATTATTATTAAACAGATGATATGTGATTGCAAAATTTGCAATATATGATGTATTACAAAAAGAGTAACACTTCTGTGTAACTGATGCACAGAGTTGCACAGATACCTTTATGTTATAAATGTAGTATTTTTATGTACAAATATTTGTACCTTTTAAAATGAACATGCATAAAGGTATTACATTTATAATATAAAGGTACTACATTTATAACATAAAGATATGGATTGCACGGTGCAATTGGTGCACAAAAGTTTTTGCTTACAAAAAAAAAAAAAATATAAAGTAAATATTACCTTAAATATTTTGTTCTTCATTGATTTAATGTCTCGTGTCATGTTCTCAGGTACTAAATTACGAAAAATCTACTATATGGTTGATGTCATGATCACATTTCTAACATAGCTAGACGTAATACATTTCATATTAAAACACTTGTAGGTGAGTGGGCTATTTTTTTTTTCTCAAATCATAATAACATAAATAACCTTCCTTAGATATGAAAACGATTTAAGATTATAGCATATTTCGAAACATGTACGATAGTATTAAACCACACTCGACTTTATATTTACATATTTAAACATATCAGAGTACGAGGAAAAAGAAGTCAAGATGCGTTATCAAAATATATTGTTTAAAGCAAAATAAGCCCATAGCGTAGCCCAACAGGTCGTTATCCATGTACACCATCTCCGAACCCGTAGGAACTCAACAGCGCAGTTAGTAAGTCCATGAGCTTATACATCAGTAGGTTCACCTACAATGCATGAACTATATGAGCTAATAAGCTCGGTAAGTAGAAATTATGCACATAACATTAATGATATGAAATGATGTCAATGATGCATGCTAATGAATGAAAACATTTTCTTACAAAATCATTTTTCTTTCATTGGGCCCTTGACCACCTCGCTACTAAGCACCGGATAGAGCTCAATATAATATCATTCATCATTATAGTCATATTCATGTCTCACATGCCACCGGCTGAACGAATCAAGTTGTATTCATATCTCACATGCCACCGGCTAAGCATATAGTAATGGTAGCAGTAATCATGTCTCACAGGCCCCCGGCTGAGCGAATCAAGCCGTAACTATGTCTCATAGGCCCCCGACTACCCATATAATATATCGTAAGCATGATTACATGTCTCGGTGCTAGTAGTGGTCAATAAAAATACTTTTCATCTTAAAATCATGTCTTGCTTGCAAAATGCAATAACTTTCATCATTTACACATGCACATGTTGATGCTCGTAATTGACATTCGTAATGCATCACATATATATCCCCATAGCCTTATGCAACTACATTAATTCTCAATGATACATGAAATCACGTAATATCATTTCACATAACATCACTCAAACACGACAATTCTCAAGGAGATGTAAAATAACATGATATCACGTAATCAATATATACATACATATCATGAAATACTATGTTCATACATTATAGTTGCAAATGAATTTCCACTTACCTGAATTGCCGAGGATTTTGGTTGTGTAACCTCCTAATTACCTCTCAGTTTTCTCTTCTATTTTTCCCTAAAAAAAATTTCTTTTTTTTTTCCTAACTCCCCGTCTCCCATGTTTTCTTCTCTCTGTTAAGCCCCTTTCTCACCTTTTATTTTAGAGTAACACTTCCGTGCAACTGGTGCACCAAGTTGCACCAGTTGCACGGAAGTTTTTGCCTTCATTTTATCATCCTGATTATTATTATTATTATATTATACTATTAAAAACAATGGTGGCAAGTTTATGCAGCCACACATATCACCTACTTATATACTAACCTTATTATTATTACATGCAATTTTATATATATATATATATATAATATTACTATCTATGTATGCACGCAAATATATATACATATGCTACTTTTATATATATATATATATATATATATATATATATATATTATAATAATAGTCAGCTTCTTTCTTTTATAAAAAAACACATATACACACGGCACTTCCATATATAAATATTATAATATTTATTCAACTTTTTCTTCCTTTTTTTTTTATATAAACATGCCTAAACTTGTGCGCACACACATATTTAATATATATCATTTTATTGCATAATTATGCGTGTATATACATATATGATCCAATTTAGATTTATTTATTTTTCCATAATTTATACTATTATTAATCAAATAATTTACATTGTACCCTTCAATGTTATTAGAGTCTCAACCAACTATAATAAGGTTTTCTCATCACAAATCATGTAAGAGTACGTAATAATTCAAAATTTAAAAGTAAAATCTAATTATACAAGTTCACAAGTAGCACATAAATAACACGAGATTTAACAAGTTTAAATAAATAGAACAAACGCACTCTATGATATCGATGTAAACTCAAACGTCACATAATAAATAACACACAATTCATAGAATGCATGAATTATATTCGTCAATGAGTCACGAGGGGCTTGGGTCTCACAGTTGAGTACAACCCCCAACCAATGTTTTGGTTAAATGGAAGTCTATATAAAATTGATGAGGAAAAGAAATGGTCATTTATAATCTTTATCAATCACTAATCTAATGGAAGCAAATTGAGAATATTCTCTTTATCTAAAAATAATGATGTTTTTTGAAATATATATATATATATATATATATATATATTTCAAGTAAACCTTATATTGTTGAATGTTGAAAAAAAAAAAAAAGCAGATAAAGAATTTACTAGGAAAAAAACATATATCCAGCATCAACCATCTTGTACATAATTATAGCAATTTGAAAATTTTAAATTCTGTAAATTATGAAAAATAATATAAGGTTAGCAAGCCAGTGTAACATCAAGAATATAACAATTTACTTTTCAAACAAATATGTAAGAATACTATTTTTTTTGTCATATTTCAAAATAAATTGAAAATTTTGTCTCCAAAATACAATTTTGAGTAGAGTAACAAAATGAAGTCAGATTTTTGTCTCCATTCCCTTTTCAAAAGAGAAAACTGTTTTCATCATTTAATGAGGAAATCAGTTGGTTAATGTCGTGTAGAGTCTATATTAATTATATCGTGTAATGTAGTTTATATGGATCATGTTGTACAATATTTGTAAATTATACTGTGTAACGTCTATATAGATCATGTTATTTAATGTTTATTAATCATGTCTTATAATGATTAAATGGTTTTATGTCGTATAACAATTTCTTGCTATATATGGCAGAAAAATAAGTTTATTATACCAATAAGAAAACATGTATGTCAAATAACATACATATAGATAATGAGAAAGTGTAGAATGACATTAAATAAAATCAAAACCTTTTCAAACTAATTACTCAAAGAAACAAAGTTCATTTTCTTTAAGTATTAAGTTTCATTCTTTTCAATCATTTTCGTCAATTATATCTTTTTTAGTATTTTATTGATTTTTGCTTAGCTAAGATGATTTGTGTAATTTGAATGATACAAATTAATGAAAATAATTGATTTTATTTGTATGAAAATAGTTGAAATGATTAAATTTTAATGGTATAAATTGTTGTCAGTGGTGTAGGGGAAAAAAAAAAAAGAACACCTCTTATCAGAGACGAGCCCATGTGGGTCAACGGGCACTGGGGGCACCCTTTTTTTTTTTTTTTTTTTGTTAAATTCTTTATATTTATTATGTTTTATATTTTTATTTAAAAAGTATAGAAAATATGTATATGAATTTGTTTTAATTTCATATTATCAAATTCTTTGGAGACACCAATTTTTAAGAATTTTAATGTAGATTCTTCATATTTAAACTTAATATTTACTTTTTTTTTTATCGATTATTAATTTTAATATAGTTTATTTGATTATCAATTGGAGTATATAATATATTCACTCTTTTAACTTAATAAAGTATGGAGTGATTGAAAGAAAAAATCATTAATTTTAATTCTTTATTATATCATTGGTTATTTACTACTATTTTTTGATTTATTAGATTTGAGTTACAATGGTTGATAAGTTAGGTGTTATAGTTTGTAGAATAGTTAATTTAATTTAATGTTTATTTATAATTCTATTTTATATTATCTTGCATAGATAACGAAAGATACTATAGAAAATTACCATTAATTGTAAAAGTGCTTCAAAATGAAATCACTAAGAATTCACCCCGAATCGAATAAGCGCACACTATTGAATTATTATTTAAAACATTAAAAAACGATGTATTTCAAAATATTAACAATGAAACTATTATGCAACGATTTCGAAATGTGAAAAATTGAACATAAATATTGTAATAATGTTTAAATTATTTATTTTTGATGTTGATTTGTGAACATCAAAAAAGTAATAAATTTACTAATTTTTATTAGTTGGAAGCCCAAAGTTAAATTTTTGCATCTGTCACTACCTATTATAATTTAAAAAAAAAAAAAAAAAAGACAGTAAGTTATATGTAAAACACAAGGAGTTCGATATATTTTACTCTAAAAAAGAAATAGATAGAAAAAAAAAAAAAAAGGAATAGAAAGAAGTAGGGTGTGTGGCAGAAGATATGTAATGCTAAAAATGGGGCCTGCGCACGCAAAAGGGCATTGGTTCACGAAATACCACATTTATCTTTCCTTGTTTGCAATTTCTATGTCACAAGCCTTTCATGCACCCCCCCCCCCCCATTACCCACCCTACCCCCTCTTCCCTTTTCATTTCCCACACATCTTTTTCTTTTTCATCTTCCTCTCTTTTGTCCAATGGGTATATTATATATGCATCCCAAAGTCTACCTTAATGTTTTCGAAGGATCTGACATGTCATACATTAATTGGACTATGATAATATCTACATGAATATGATGGTTGCGTTTGAAATCCATTACGATCATATGAAATAGTGTCTTAGAGTAGGAAATATTCTTCGAAATCGAATCAAAATTTTAAGTCTGGTAATTTCAATATATAATTAAAGTCAATTTGAATAAAAATAAAGAGTGAATGAATACTTATAAATTTTGGATGTTTTCTGTTTGAGTTTCTATGCGGTTTAACCCTTTTAAAAAGAAGTGTCCTTTTAAATTCTGTAAATTTAAATAAAATTTATTGCATAGCCTATGAAATGGATTTGTGAAAAATCAATTTCTGATATATAAGTCAAAATAAATGTTGAACTGCTTTGAACTAATAGAGAAACAAGTGTAATTTATGGCACCCTCGATAAAATGCATGGGATGTAATAATAGCCATGTGGGAATGATTGCAATAGTTGGTAAAAGATTGTAAATGATACATCGACTACTATTACTCCTGTTGAAAACATAACATAATTATCACCTCAACTACTATCTCATGCCTTATTGTAAATGTTGTATCTACTACCCCACTTTCCTATCTTTCTTTAATGTTATCTCGCTTTGAATAAATTATAAATAAACTCAATTATTGTAAAATTATTGGATGGAATTCTCATATTTAATAAAGTTCGTGAAATTTCATAATAGTTGTTTCTTTCTATCCAAAATTATATCTCAGAGTTGGTATTAATATTATTAAATTGAACAATTAAATTTACAAATTCTTAACATTTTAATTCAGCAAATAGACTAGGTAGTAAAAAAAGGGAACTAGTTTTGTACGTATATATTTTTTTAGTTGCGTTTTTTTATTATTTTTAAACTAACTTTAATTAATTTGGTGTAAAATTGTCGCTTTGCTCGTTAGTGTATTTTTCTATGCACCCAAAAATACATTTGTTTTTCATTCAATTTATACATTTATTTGAATTCTTTTTTGGGCTCCGTTTACTTTGAGGATAACTTAGAATAGTGACATTTTATCTAGTTTTATTTAGTGTTTATTTTAATGGAAATAAAAATTCGATTTATCCTTCCGATTGGGATAAATGCCAAAATTCGAATAATACATTAGATAATAATCTAGCCACCCCTAGGATAGTTTACCCAAAAATTGGGATAACATTAGGAAATTAGTAAACATTAAACATTTACATAAAATGAACATTTAGGTAATATCACTCTTATTCTAACCTTCATATATTACATAATAAGAATAATTAATATTTCTATCAAAATATTTTATGTTAGAGTAAACATCGAAAATAGATAACAATTTATATTTTATCTATAAAGTTATCTCATCAACCATGATAATTAACTCATCTCTATTTGTCAAAATATACAGAAATAAGTATATTAATCATCATCTAGTTTAGATGATAAATAGCCACACAAACACACTATTGATGTCCATTGTATTTTCATCTTTTCATAATCTACCTTCCGTTTTTCTTCATACAAAAAATTATATAAAACCATATCACGAGACATGAATACAAAAGTCAATAGGTTGTGTCTATTAAGGCAATCTTACAAAAATTCTCTCTTTTTCTTTATATTGTATCTTTTTTTATAAAAGGAGACCAATAGTACAGAACTCTGTATGCAAATGCCAAATCACACTCCAAAACAAAAGAAGAAAGAGGAAAAGAAAACAAAGCATTTGAATAGTATTATACATTGATAAGAAAACTTTCCCTTATTAGACTTCTTGCATCTTGACAATTGAAAATAACTATAATATAATCATATATACCACATTAGTGAGGGTTGTGGTTTACTTCACCTCCAAAATACAAAATGCCCAAAATCCCTACTCAAACCTACTACACCAAAACCCTCTTTCAACATACACCAAAATCCCCAACCAAAATAGACCTTAACCACTTAGTTTATTCAACTACTTCCATTCCTACAATTTTTCTTTTTCTCCTTTTCTTGATTTCCATCCAAACTAACCCTTACTAGGGTTAGTAACCACTCTTATTACCTGTCCTTCCCTACTTACATACTCCATCAAATTATGAAAAGCTTTAGAAAAACAAACACCACTTCTACTTTCCCTTCTACATTCTAGCTTTCTTCCTACCATTAAAAACACACACCCTAATCTCAGTAGCTCCATTCATGAGGAAGGTAAAGATCATGGCCGATCATCGACGATCCTTCCGCCAATGAAGCCAGCAGATCTCGTCGTTGTTGTAGCACTAAGGCATGCCTTCGAGCAATCAACGAGTCTACAAGTCATCAGTCCCAAACATTAAAAACATCATCGCAAACAAGGATTAGAACAATTAGCATATGCAAAAACCAGATACACATACAGTAATCTGGGACAAAGCCCTGCTTGAACCTAGGTTGAGGCTGCAGCTGACGTGGCACGAACCCGTTAACGTCGTTGAGGTGCTTGGTGTGGAGATGCACAGCTGCTTTACCTGGAAAAAAAACCAGTGTGAACTTGGCCAAATTTTCCACAGCATAATCAAAAGAACTTTAATTGGGTCTAAAATAAAAGGAAATAGGCCACATGTATTATGTGATAAGAACCATAAAGCAAGTATAGATACGCACTACTAATAAAGATGATTTTGGGGGTCAAATTAGGCACTCATGCATTATTTATACCAACAATGAGAATAAAATCATTTCATTACAAAACTTAAAAGAAAAGGGCCTCTAGATTTAGTCTTCATTAAATTTAAACAACAAAAATACCCACAAAAAAATCTTGGCCCCAAGATCTAAAAATGACTAGAAAACAGCAAATGGTGAGAACGAGGGTCAATCACATGGAACTGAGATATCAAAGCAGAAGATGGGTCCCCCATCCTTCGCAGAGAAGATACAGAGACACAAGGGTCCACCATTTTTATATCACACCAAGGTCTAATTCTTGAATTAGCACTTCTTCCAATATCTAATTATACTAAATATGGTAAATTACCACATATTCAAAGTAACCATGAAAGCTACCCCCAAAAATTTGAAATCATATAATTCCAAAACACTATTGCAAGAAAATGGGGGGAAATTGAAATACCTGGCCACCTCAGAGAATCCGACGAATAGGGGTTTCCGTTGCTAGTCTTATCATATCTCCGAGGCAAGAACACTCCGGTGCCGGCGCAGGCTCTCTTCGCCGCCGTACCGCCGCCGGAGCCACCGAACGAAACCACCCTAGGGTTCTGCTGTGGGGTCCATGCAGCTTGACCCATTCCTCCCCTGTTTTGGTACATTTGTTGCTTCTGAGAAAAATGGAACATAATTACTTCAAAATAGAGTAGATAAAAATAGAAAATATTAAATAAAATTAGGGATTTATTACATAAACAGAGGGAATGGGAGGTTTGGGTTCAGGGTAAAATTGGGCGTGGGTTCTGGGGGGGACGGAAAGGGCATTTTCGGCATAGCCGCGGTTGAGCTTGAGCTTCGCCACCTGGCCGGCGGCGAGGTATATCAGATCCCCAACGGCGTCGTATTTGGCGCCCAACGGCGTCGTGGGCGGCGACGGCATAGCGTTAGGGCTGCCGTTGCTGGAGGCTCCGGCGCTGCCGAAGTTGGCCAGCGTGGACTGTGGCGAAGTCGACATCATCCAGAATTTCTGCAGAATAAAAGGTGAAAATGAAATAAAGTTGAAAAAACAGAGAAAATGGAAGGAAAAAAAAGGTACCTCGAGAAGATGATCAGTCTGAGCATCGGAATCGTAGGGGAACTCAGTGGGGAAGCAGAACTCTGAGTCCGACTCAGTGGTGTTGGCCTTGTCCATGAGAAAATCATCATCTGTGAGAAACTCAGAGGGCAACCAGAAACCTGCTTCTTCAACACCACCACTAGCCATCTTCATGAGAGAGAGAGAGAGAGTGAGTGGGGGTGGGGGGTTATGTATGCGTTTTGAAAACGGTTGCTGCTTGAAGAAGGTATAATAATGGCGGAGTGAGTATCTTGGATGAAGAGAGGGACCCAAAGGAAAAGGAGGAGAGAGAGAGAGAGAGAGAGAGAGAGAGAGAAGTGGGGAATGTTGAGGACAGGGGGGTTTGCTTTTATTAAGGTTTCATGGCCAATTTGGGACAAATTTTTCAAAAATCAAAAGGGGGATTTGGATTTGCTTTTCTTTTGCTTATTCAAAAAATCGAATTACAATAAAATTAATGGTATTTTAAAAATTAGGTGGGGCCAGCCATCTTTTAATTAAAGGATATTATTTGTATTAAAATTAAGCATGCTTGAAAACGGAGGAGAGTGTCATTAGCGGTTGAAGACATTTGTCTTGCTACTTATCCACTTGGCGTTGCCTTCAACTTTTTAGATCAATATTTTATCTTATTATTAAATTATATTCCTTCCATTAAAATATAAATTTTCATTAAGTTATTATTTTATCTATATCGGCAAAATAAATATGCATTTTTTAATTACTCTCAAATCTCACATATATATATCCTCCATTTATTCTTCAATGCCATCATTCAAATTTTATTATAACTAATCGTAAACCTATAATATGAGATTATGAGTATTATGGAATTTTCTAATAAAAACTTACCTTCATTTTAAAATATGACTCTTTCTTTATCCAAAAAAAAAAAAAAAAAATCAAACATAATTCTTTTTTCGGGGTGTATAAGTTAGTAGATATTAATAAAATTAATAATAATGATAAAGGTTTGATAAAAATGTATAAATTCCACAATATTTTGATATTGTGGTAAGATTTCAAAGAAACATAATAGAAATTCTACATATTAAATTAGAATTAACTAATATAAAGGCATTATCTAAAAGTATAAGTATGGATTTTCTGTGTCTATTTTGCATACGTGATTTCAACTTAGTACCAAAAACGTAAATGGTTTAAAATTTAAGTTCCACAATTTATCAAGGTATTGAGATTTTTCTATGATATAAAATGAATGAATGTTGTAAAGTACTAATATGTGTCACCACTATTATATGTAAGTTTATTGATAATATAGGTTGTATTTTAAATACTGTACCAAATTAAAAATATTAAATACGTTTATTTGTAATATGAGTTGCTACTATAAAGCTCCATCTAATAAATTACATTAAATATCGTATTCACTATTTATATAGCATTTCAACGATAGCGTTTAAATATTTAAAATACTAGTGTATTTATGATGAATTCCATGATCCAGGTAAATTTAATTGTGTGATATCTACGAGCTTCATACAGTTTTTAAGACCCTATTTATTGTTTGGTTATTATTCTCTCTCACATCCGGAAAAAAGTGCGATATGGATCCCCTGCTGGGGCCAAAAACCCAACACTTCATGCTGGGAATTGGGATTTTTTCCTTTTTTTTTATAATAGTTTTTAATTTGAAAATCAATATAACGTGTTTTGGGATATGGTACACCGTGGTATATGGATATATAATACACAGAGGATCTGATTTGCCCCATCACCTCATGCTGGGTTTTTGGCCCCAGCAGAGGATCCATTTTCGAAAAAGTAACACCTTGCTCATATTTTGATCTTCCATTTTACCTTTTTATTTCGAATATCATAAAGACTTTTCTTAAACTTTATAGTAGTTGATAAGAATTTATGTGTTTACTATTTTTTGCGATTGGATTATATCTTTGTGAGAATCAATTTAATGTATGAAATTTCTTTTTTAAAATTCAATGCACGACTAACTTGCAGATGAGAATTTTATAACGTGGTCGTTATAATTTGGGACCCTTTGGCTTTGTAAGTTAAAAACGTTCATGCACCATTTATACATTTACATATAATAAGAAATACCATAACATATACATATAATAAAAAATACCGTAAGTAATATATCTATCTAAAACATATATTTCAGTTATAAAATTATTATATTATAAGTAAACAATTAATACATTATGAATATATATACAACTAATATATTTTATTAAAACATATATTTTGATTATACATATAATACTTTATGATTATACAACTAGTAAATTTAATTGAAACAAATAAAATTACATTTAATACCTTTTGATTATGATGTGAGTTCTACATTATTTTGCATGGAAAAAAAATTGGGAAAAATATTTTTTAAATCCCGTAACTTAGCCCTTTTTCCAGAAAATAACTCGTAAGTTTGATATGTCCAATTTTGGTCTTGTATATATAATAAAATGTCCAATTTATTATTTATTATTGTTAAAATATATTTATATCATAATCGACGATGGCCAGAGTTCTTAAACTAAACATTTTATTATACATATAGGATCAAAATTGGACATATCAAACTTATGAGATATTTTCTGGATAAGGATTCAGTGACAGGACTTCAAAAATATTTTTTCCAAAAAAAAATTATAGGCCGCAATCAAGTTTTGAAATTAAAAATTAAAAATCCTAAATGAGATGTGTAATTATTATATTTAAATTAATTTTGAGATTTTTTAAAATTTAATATGAGGCATCACATGTTAATTGGATTGAAAAATATTTTACACGTCAATTACCACTACGTAGGGCAAACTTATCATGTTAGGTAATAAAAATCATAATTATATATTAGAGAATGAAAATACACGCCTTTTCTTGTCTTAAAAAATATAAAATTGCATGCATGAGATTAGTTAATTTTATCATATATATATGTTTGATTTTAGTTTATTTAAATTCTTATAGTTTGATCCATATTTATTGTTCTTGGTTTCATTATCATGTTTGTTTACCATCAAATTGAACCTTTTTGAGGATTTGGATGACCATTCTCAATCATTATGTAGATCTGATATACTTAAACAAAAAAAATTGTTGAATCCCTTTAGGTATATTTGGACCGGGATGGATGTGGATTTTGCAAAAAGGTGGATTTTGAAATTCTTATGTTTGTTTTGGGATTATATAGGATAAGATTATAGTTAAAATGTCCTCATCACATTGAGAATTTTAGAAAAAGTAGATTTTTTTGGGAAATTGTAGAAAAAATAGATATTTTTATTGGGAGTTGTAAAAAAATAAATAGGGATGAGATTTGCAAAATCCTTCTCCATCTCAATACAAACATAGACTTGGACTTGGCCCATCCCAAATTCAGATGAGCTAGTCCCGGTCCAAACATACTTAGGGATTTGTGATTATTGTCATTTTTGTATGTCACCTAATTATAAAACCTGAGCTAGTAGTGAATCCTAATTTGACACATATATTCTAAGTATGTGGCTATATTATGTTGGTGCAAGTCCTTCCTCATCCCATAACAAACAAAGATTGAGATTTGGTCCATCCCAAATGCGGATGGACACATCTCAATCCAAACATACCCTAAGGTCATGTCTTCTTTCAAAAACCTATCCTATCAAGACAATTCTTTTACTAAACGTGTATCCGATCAAGATTAGAGTTAGTTACAATAATTATATTCTTCGGTTTATTTTCTAGGAACTAGCAAATAGAATTTCACATACCCTTATAAGTTTTTAATTATTAATCCAGCTCTTTCATTTTGAAATGTACACTTTTTTAGTGATGATTGTAAAAACGTGAATAATTTATTTTGTTAACAAATGAGAACATGTTTGAGATTTTCATTTTTATGATGTTTGATAATTTTAGAAGATCTCATAACGATTGGAAGACATTTTTTTAACACAATGTTACAATCTCATCAGAAATCATTACTACAAGTTTGAAATTGTAATTTGGATGAATAGTAGATTTTTATTGGAGAATGTACCAAAGAAAGAAAGTCTCTCTCTCTCTCTTCCTAAAATAGCATTAAAATCTAATTATCTTGGTAATGTCATTTATTTTTGCCATTTCGACACTATTCCCCTATTTCGAGCCAAAAAAACCAAGACTTTGGTCAAAATGGAACTACCACCAGGTTGTTCCATTGTATTCATAGAATAAGATGTTGCGACAAAATCTAAAGAAATAAAATGATATTAGTTACTACTACTATAAAATTATTTCATTTTTAGAGTATTATAAATTGAAGTCCCTAAACAACATGTATATCGGGACAACATCATGTTCTATAACACTTTGGGATAAATAATTATTGTTCCAACACAATAGATTATATATACATATTTATTTACGACAAATATGAAAAAAAAAATTATTCCCTTATTTATAAGATATTAATATAATTGTCTTCACATTACAACAACCTTTCAAAAAAAAAAAAAAAAAAAAATATATATATATATATATATATATATATATGAGTGTAAATTATTTTAGACTTTAACAAAGCTATATGTTGCGGTAGAAAAGTTAATTTTATATATTTGTTACTTTATAGTGAAAAAAAGAAGGGTATTATACCATTTATGCCTCGGTTACTAATCAAAGATCCACTTATTCTTTCATAGGGGACAACATTCAGTTGATGGGTCTGATTTGGGATGAGTATTCTCAGTTTAGTACTTCAAATTTTATTTATACATTTTTTTTCCAATTATTATAATGTATTCACTATCAACTCTTATTAAATGATCTTTCCAATAAAAAAAAAAAGAGGTCTGTATATCACATAACTAACAATAAAGTCCAAAACGAGTTCCTAATCACAAACTAATTAGTTTATAAACTAATATATTCTGTGCCAAGTACCAAGATAATTAAAATATGTTGGTGGCCCATAATAACAAAGGTTAAACACAATCATTAGAACATATCTAAGCATCATTGTTGTAATAAATCAAAACACCAAGTCAAATAATGAGCATGATAAAATATCACTTTCTTGGAGCCCAATGGACACTGATGTCTTCTCCTCAGCACGCATCATTGTCATCTCCTCTAATTTCGGTTGCTAATAATTGCATAAGATTACCAAATCAGGTGAGTAATATTGTGATTTTTTAAGAATGGCTACAATGATACAATCCTATGTTCCTGTTGTTTCACCCCCCCATATGCATTGTATATTTGTGGGAATATTATTGCATTCTATCCATTCCAGAACGAGACCAATGTTGTATATTGTTGAGTTATTGAGTAAGAGTTTTATAGATCATCTCACATATCTAATTTTGTCAAACGGATCGACGAATTAAATTTATGTCATGCCCCATTTTGAAAACATGTAAATATTAGAGTTTAATATTTTGGGCATCCAGCAAGAAAGAAAAGAAAAATATATTTTGAAAGCGAGAATAAAACAAACAATAAAAAGAGTTGAGATAACATCCCACAACAAGATCTTTACAATGTTTTAAATTCGTGTTTTTATCTAACCAAACCCATTAAAAATAAGCAGGAAAGACATTTGAAAACAATACAACGGAAGTCTATTACAGGATCTATAAACAACGGTTAAATTTTGCAAAAGTAAACTGAAAGTCGTTTCGGAAATCTAATTATAAAAATCATTAAAATGTTTCTTTGATATGACATCCCTCTCTTCAAGCCTCCTCATTTTCATTTGCATAGTGTGAATACACACGGGTGAGTGTCTGGAATACACTTGTAGGAGTACTTTCTAAAATTAACAATAAAAAACAACAGAGATAAACAGACATTCATAAACACAACAATTAAACACAACACATATCACGTGGCGCGTGGCTATAGATAGGTGTGGGTTTTCCCCATCTTATCCTATAAACAATATTTATCCCATTAGTGTAGCTACAAGATCGAAATCCCCATTCAGTAGTTTGCGGTAGAGCCGCCATAACAGTCGTCAATCGTTCATTACATGCACACATATATACCACAACACATAAACACAACACACTTAGGGAAATTAATCGTATAGCTTAGCATTAAAGAAATATTTCATTGATCATGAGTTCACGTGGCATTTGTTCGTTCAATCGGGCATTCATGATATTATCCATAGCTTAAGCATTCATATAAAAGTGGAGAGTAAAGAGTTAAATTTAGAAGTTACCCCCACCTTATTTGGTGGTGACCTACGTGAATCTCGATGCTCTCAAGCCTATGTCCGTTCGTTCGTCCTATAGGCCTACACATTACAGAAATCGTTTTAGATTTCTAATTATACTCTAGAGTTCAAGATTAGCTTAGAAACTCTCTCAAAGGAAGAAATGATAAAGGAAAGATCGATCGTTGGAGATAGACATAGTGTAAAAAACTTTAAAACGTTTAACGAGGTATGAAACGTTGTTTTCGAAAAGACGTTATAAGAAAAAAAGAAAGAAAACGGAAACTTTTGAAATCATTTAAAGCGTTAAAATGATCTAGGAAGTTTAGAACTCGATCATTGGGTTTAAGGGACTCGTTTTGGGCTTAAACAGAAGTAAAACGAGCTTAAAAAGAAATTTTTAGAAGCATAAGTGCAATTTTGTAAATTCTGGAATGTTGACTTTGACCAAATGGGTCAATTTACAAAATTAGAAAAGTTTTGGGGTATCTTTGATATATTTGAAAACTTTTGGGGTCAAAACATAATTTTCAGAAGTTCTTGAAGTTAAAACATAGAGCTTAGAAAATTTTGGTGGTTAAAACAAAATTCCAGAAACTTGAGGGCTTAAATGAAATTTCCAAAAGATGAAGGGCTAGATTGCAAATATTTTAAAAATCTAGGGTTTGCAAGGAGGTCCTTGAACTTGTCAAATCAAATTTGTAGAGGGAGCCCCTCTACCTAAACCCTACCCCAGTGCCCCTACCCTTCCCGCCGCTCGATCCGCCTTTGCTGGCGACAACCCGTAGCCAGCGACACCACCAACACGACACCACTACGCTCACACGGTGGTACTCCACAAACGCACACACCCCCGAACACCACCCGATATGGTGCTGCCACACACACCAACACGACACACGACGGCACCCCACACACGCACACTAACACAGCACGGTGCCGCCCCAACTTACGCAAACACATCACGGGACTGTCGCATACGATGGCACACCCAAACCGCACACACACGCAGGAAGCAGCACGACGTCGCCACCCACGATGACGCCCACACACATGCATGACGTGACAGCACGACACGGCCAACGCGCTGGCCACCTAGGACGGAGCCCTCGACTCTGTGACACAGACGACTCGGTGGAGGATCCATGGCGGAGTAGAGAGAAGTGCAGATAGAAGATGAGGGAGTAGGGAGGGAAGAAAAAGGGTTTAGCCGTCCTTTTGTCGACGATCCTCGATGGAGGCGGCGACGGACTGTGACAACGAGCCTAGATCCGGAATAGGCTCGTCGAGATCTATGTTTTAGCGTAAGATTCGGTCGAATCGGAGAAGGTAGGGGTGACACCGGCAACGGTGATCGGTCAATCGGCCAAGAGAGAGAGAGAGCGAGCGAGAGTGCACCTTTCAAAATTGTGTTCAAAGCTACCCTAGATGTATCAAAAAATCACTATTTATGTACTTTCACTTGGGCTTATAAGCCTCATGTTAATACCATCCATTTATGAAATCTTTTGGGCCTTAACATATGATATCCTTTAATTGTTATAACCTAAAGTTCGATTAAATATTACGTATTTATTTCGTTCCGATAACACATATAATATAAACAAGCAATTAAGGGTTAAATTATTTAATTAATTCAATTATGCATAGATTTATTCTAGGTGCTACAATTTATAACCACAAAATAAATTTGGGTTTATGGATCGTGAGATTTCTTCTTTTAGAATTGTATCCATCAAATATATAAGTTTTTTAAGCACAAAAACTTATATGAGGCTGTCTCACGGATAGTTATCGTGAGATAGATTCTTATCACGTAAAGACAAAATCAATTTTCACAAATTTATATGTGAAATTTAAGTGTATGTGGTGGAAAAAGACCCACACTTTCACTAGAGATGTTTTATAACTCGATTTGTCAAGATTATTCTAAATCAAATTTTCTTGATCGACAATCAGTTATAAACTTATATGGTGTAGAAGAGGTTGCTTTGAAGAAACCTTACACAGCATGCGGCTTCCTAGTTCAAGATTTTGGCAGTCCCAGAAATTCGATTAAATTGCTATTATAAATATCATATTTAGTGGATTGTATTGGTAAAATTAATTAAGGATCCGCCAAACATAGCTTGAATTTTTATTATTGAAATCATGAATAAAAAGATAATGTTAGTGTAATTTTGTAATCATATAGACACAACTTTACTTTATTGAGAAGGTGGTTTACATAATTTGATTTGATATGTTGATTTTGCTAGATTAGAGTTTCTGTGTTGATAATTGCATCTTTTGGACTGTTCAATCTCTACAACATTCGGTAAAATTAATTATAGTGAAAGCAAATCTATCGTCAATTATATATGTATATTATAAATTTATCATACGATGTATCAGTCAATGATAATTTTTTTATTAAACATCGCATCTTAAAAACCCTTCTGGACATTGGACTTGCAGAATTTCATCCTTTTGATTGTGTCAACTTTTAATTATACCTACAAAATCAAAATTTCAAGAAAAAAATAAACAATTATTTAAATTGAAAAAAAGAAGAAGAAATTTTGTACGAAAATTACTTATTTTCTGCGTGTCCGAAAGTGGCAGATGTTGTGTTAAAATACTAAAATGTGTTCTTTTTACATATTAATAGTTAGTGATATTTTCATCTTTCATATATATTATGAGGTTAATTTTATTTTCCAATCTATGCTATTCATATTTCTTAATTTTACATTTTAAACTATTTTTTTCTTCGATCACAATTTGTACTACATGTTTTGTTTACTTTTACAATCTCCAACCAATATTTTTCAGTGAGAAAAGGTTCACGTGATTTTCGCGTGCCAATTGAGATTATTTTTCATCGTTTTCTAAGCCATTAACTAATTTCCCCTCCAAAATCGAATTTAGCCCTAATTTTTCTCTCATTTCTTCTACAAATTGTTTGAGTAAATGAAGAATGGTGGTGATAGTGAGGTTCAAATAAAAATAAGATATCTTTACTATTGAAAATAATTGAAGAATCGAATTTACTCATGTTTTAGAAGTGCAAAATGATGAAAATAACCCTCAATTAATATGTGAAAATCACGTGGACCCTTTCTCACTGGAAAATATTAGCCGCAGATTGCAAAAGTAAATAAAATGTGTAGTATATGTTATAATCGTAGAAAAAAATAGTTTATGAGGTAAAATTAAAAAAAACGCGCATAATATACGTTGGAAAATGATTAACCCTATATCATATTAGAGTTGAATTATTGTGTTATTTAAATTTGAAATTACAATATTTTGATGATAGAGAGGAAAAAAAACGTAATGAACCGAATTGAAATGCTTGCAAAATCGTCTAAGGTTATGTTTGCATAGAGTGGTTTGAAATTTATGATTTAAAATGAATGTATTTTAAATCTATTCAAATTAGAGTGGATTTAAAATCCATCTATACGACTTAAAAATTATTTTAAAATGAAAGTGATTGATTTGAAATCCTCATCTATCCAAACACCACCAGTGTATTTACTACCATGGATTTCAAATTGCTCATCAAATCCACCTATTTAAATGGATTTTTTTAAGGGTATCTACATTGGGTGGTTTTAGAGTGTTATTAATTAATTTTTTTTTTTTGTTAATTGATACATGTATGTGTTTTTATTTGTGTGTGTTCTTATGTATTAACAATTTTATGCTCTTGTTTTGGCAAAATATTGTTAGGTGGTGACATTGCTACCAAAGTTTTTTTTTTTTTTTTTTTTAATGAGTTTGGGAGGAGTGGAAGAGAGGAGATGATAAAAATAAAAAAAAATAAAAAATTGTGTGATCTGTATTCGAACCCTAGTCATCATAATCTATACATTTATAAAGGTAGGATATCACTTGAGTTACAAGACTTATGGTTTACTACCAAATTTACCTTCTTTTTTTCTTTGTTTTTTTTTTTTTGTTTTTTATATAGTTTGCCTTTTATTTTATATTCTTTTCATAATTTATTTTTATGTAAAATTTTCTTTTTTTCTCACTAACAAAATTTGTAATTTGTGCATTTTGTTTAAATTTCTTTTTAAATTTATTTTTTATCTACCACAAAATGTGTTGATTGTTATTTTATATTCTTTTCATAATTTATTTTTATTTAAATTTTTCTTTTTTTTTCTCACTAACAAAATTTGTAATTTGTGCATTTTGTTTAAATTTCTTTTTAAATTTATTTTTTATCTATCACAAAATGCGTTGATTGTTTAATTGTATATATTTCAATTTTCAATCAATCTTAACATTTTCTTAAATCATTCAAATCACGTATTAATTACGAATTGTTTTATGAAATTTGAATAAGTATAAATTAAATGTAATAATTTATAAATTCATTATTGAAAAATTGTACAAAAAAATAAATATATATAATTGACACAATTATAATACATATTGGTTAGTGGATAATGGGGTTCGTATGTAATGATTGTATAATGTTAAATTGATGTAGGTGTGTTTTTAAAAATAAAATGTTTTTAGATTGGGTATGTGGCATGCATGACCTACAAAAATGGGTGTTATCAAGAGCATCTCCAATGGCTCTACCCAAGTTTCAGGTTTTTTTGTGCCACATCACTGCCACCTCAAATTAATACCCAACCATTCTACCCAAAAAAATAACTATTAATGGTCTCACTATCAAATCACTCATATATCATATAAATATTTATTAATTCGCCATCTCTATTTATTATTTTAATTTATATAAATAAAAATTCGTAATATTTCAGTTGATGTAAATAATTTTTTTATTTTAATTATTTATTTAATTTAGTACAACATAAAATAAAAGTGGACAATATATTATTAAATTTATTGGAAACAAATAAATGTAATAAACAATAAAAAAAACAATACATTTATAAGAATGAGATGTGTAAGATTATGTAGAAATTGATATTTAAAAATTGTAAGAAGTGATAGAAAATTGTTGAATTAGATCATGTATTTATAGTGGAAAAATCTTCAATTTTAAAAAAAAGTAATAATAATTTGGCCATTGGAAAAATAGTCGTTTCGAAACGTCTATAAAATGGGTAGAAAATGAACAACAAGAGTGCAGCAAATTAATTTTTTGCAAGTAAATAAATAAATAAAACTTTTTTATAAAAAGAAAGAAAAAGGCACGTACCCATGCCTACGTGCGCATGAAGGTCACGCGCCAAATTCTGTGTTGTTTTCTGTGTGTGGACAACATTCTCCCCTCCCCCTCTCCTTTTTTTCTTCTCCCTTTCTTCTCCATTGATAGAGGTTTCTCTACCCCTACCTCTACCCATCCTCCCCCAAAATCTACTACCCAAAAATTTGGGTTGCAATATTTGCCACTTAAGTATCTCTCCAATCATTAGGATACTCTAACAACCATTGTTGTGGGTGCTCATTTGGATTGAGAGATTTGAGAAGAAATTTGAAATTACTAGCCGTAAATCCATCCATAGTAGATGCAGATTTAAAATACATCACTTTCATTTTAAACTAATTTTTAAATAATATGAACATAATTGAAATCCATTTATGCAAATCATGAATTTCAAACCACTCAATCCAAATAAAACTTTAAATAATTGAATATTGCACGTCTAAGTATAACATATTAATTATTGGTTATGTATATAAATGTAAATGGAAATATAAATATATGCAAAAACTAAGTACAGATACGACAGATAGTGATATGATAGGGCACACATATGTTGAGATGGGTAAATAAAAGAAGGCAGCAAATGGTTCCATTCTTTTAGGCTTCATTTTGCTGCACTTAACACTGCTCCATTATGCCATCTTTACTCATGATGCCATCTTTAAACTTTATTCACCAACCTTTCAAAATAATTTAGATAACGGACCCATCTGATTTAAGTTTTAACCCACTCAATTGCTTAAATTTTGGGTGATTTAGCTAACTAGCAACATAGCTAGACAACTAGTATTGATAGAGCTGATTGACTTTGCCCATAAATTACTATAAAATCAACATTTTAACACAAGAAATCAAAATAAGTCCTACATTATACATACCTTATCTCGTTTCTTTTTGGGGGTGGAGAGTGATCAGAGAACAAATAAGTAGTGCAATTGGAGGTGTAATTAAATTTTTTTTTTTTTAATATCGAAGCCCTTTTTAGGTTAAAATTCTAACCAACCAAAATTATACGTTTAAAAAGGTTAAGATACCACTCAAAAAATAAGGTCTGTGGTTAACCACCATTCTATATATTCTATTCCATCTTTTAAGTTTCAAATGTATGCTTGACATAGGTGAGAAGAGAATTTGGAGTACGTTTAACTAGTTCAGTTGAATTCTTAAATAAAAAGAAAGGTACTAAATAATTTACTTTGTTGTGTTTATTCTTTGCCAAATGAACTATTTGTAGTTATTTAAAAAATATATATATAGTTTGTAGTATTTCATAAGAGCAGAAAGAAGAAAGATAAATCAAAGAGGGTTTAAATGATCTCAAAAGCCCACTGGATTTGTTACATATTGATCAAAGGCTTACTGGATTTGGCCTGAAGTTAACCAAAAGACTCTGAAGTGGGCTTCAATGATCTCGAACCCAACTGTATTTTTCGGGAAGCCCAATTCATAATACAAGGCATTCCCTTTCATTACTCTCCTTCCTTTGTATATAAAAATCACATTTCAAAATATAAAGGAAAAATTTCTTAAAAAACCAAAAGAATCATATTTAAATTTAGAATTAAGGTAAAAATCGAGTCGAGTTAGCCTTGAGCTTGAACTCAATTACAAAATTCGAGGCTCAAACATAACTCAAATTCGACCTAATTTAGTTTATTAAAGCTCAACCCAACTCGATAAATAAAAAAAAAATAAAAAAAAAAGTGGACAACAGAATGCTAAGTTGGTAGTGCTTTTTCTCTTAAATTAAAAGCCAGTCATCCTTTATACTTCAGTTTCATCAGTTCAAAGGCTGCTAAAGGGTAAAAGAAAAGTATAACCATTTATCACTTTACTACACACTTTCCATGAAAGAAAAAAATAAAATAAAAAAGCAAGTCATATTTTTGAGGTCTTTTTGTTTCAAAACTTGAACTGAAGAATGAAGATGCGAACAGGTTAAAAAAAAACAGCACTTCCCTCATTGCATTCTGATTTTTCTTCCTTTTTCTCTTTTCTCCTAAAAAAATCGAAGTTTTGAAACAAACTTAGTTGATAGTTATTGAAATAACAATTGAACTGTGAACTGTATCACAAATATAACAAATGTAGTATTTTTTAAGTACACTCACTCTCATTATCATATATTTTATAAATAAATCATAAGTGAATATGTAAATTAACAAATTGAATGTAGTGAAAGAAGGTAATTGTTAGAGATAGAAAGAAGTTTCACTTTTTAGTTTGGGTGCATGACTTTATTACATCCAAATCGAAGTTGGACTATGAAATATTACTAGCCGTTTTTCACCCTTTATTGAGTTGCTTTCGTGTGATGATAACGTACGGATAAAGTATGTTCAAATTTGAAATTTGTCTCACTCAAAATATAGGGATTTGATATCTATCTCCCCTTTGGTTCAAATCTCATGTTGGATCCATTTTAACTTATATTCATAATGTTGGATTGTTTTTTCTATACCTGTGACATATGTGACACAATTAAATGGATAAAATATATGGTGAAATCGGAAAAAAAAAAAAAAATTGGAATAAGACATTTCGTTTCATCATGTAACTAATATCTAGGTTTTCTTAAAATTTATCGTATTACTTTGTTCTTGACTTTCATGGTATTTATAAAGTTTTTTAATTAACTTGAAATGGACCTTCAATGATATTGGGCTTTTATTGTTGTTTTTTTTCCACCACATGTTTATATTATTAAGAATTTATTACTAGTATGGACTTTAAACAATGTTACATGATATGTCACATTTTTTTAGAATTTATGTGAAATGTACATAGTATGATTTAATACATGATGTTTGATATATATATATATATATATATATATATATATATATATATATATATATATATATATTTTAATCACAAGTGGATATGATTCTACAAACAATCACTAAAAAGAACGAAATCTTCAAATTATTACAATTTGTGTATATTAAGGTGATCTCTATCCCAATTCTCTATTTCCCCATCCTCACCAAAACATGGATTTGGATTTTCTAATTCAAATATTTTTTCTTAAAAAAAAAAAAAACCCCTCAAATATTTTGCATATTCTCTAATGCTTATTAAGTGTTGCCTAATTCCGTATTATTATTTTTTTCAACTTTTCTTCATTTCCAACCATTTTCAACATATTATTAAATTAAAAAACTTACATAGTTACATTTTAATATATCCCAGGTGAATAATGTGATTTTAGAAAAATATGTAATATATATTATTACTTTGGGTCTACGACCTTGTTAATTATTTTCGTGTGATTTCTCTTGAAAATGGTACAATTATAATAGCTAGTTTGGAAAAAAGAATGCGAAAAACCCGAAACTATTAATAGGGGGCAGAAAGAGAAAAAAAAAAAAACACTTAAATAAAACGACAGGACTGAAAAGTACCAAATTAAAAAAATGCATAAAATACACAAAACGACTTTTTAAAGAAAGGACCAAATTACAATTTCATAGAGTGACATTATTTTATAAATTAATGTATCCTCTATTTGCACAATGACTCTCTAAAAGTAGAAAATCAATGTAGCACTCTTTAAAATAAAGAATGCATATAAATCAGAGTTATAATTTGAATCCTACTCTATTTTGAAGATTTTAACCAAAATATAGTAGGATTGGAGATGCTATATGGTCATTTTGTATGGGTGAATTTTGGATGATTTGGCAAAATGTATTACTTTGTATAAGTTTGAATTTGAAATTTCAAGGTAAAAAAAAAATCTAAAAAAAAAAAGAAGTTCTTGAATATTTTTCCCAAAATGGTATGAGTCATGAATTTTCTAAGTATTAAATATCTTGCGTGTCATTGTGATGATATAAGGGAACTATTTCCTTCATGTTATGGTGCCAAAATTTGATAAGGTAGAACCACAAAATAAAGTTACCTAACTGAGTATAATATGATCGAATTTTTGTGGAATGAAGATTTATTTATTTCGAGGTGGAAATCAACGAAATATTGGGATATAGATTAATGTAATAAAAAAATCGTAAATTAACTAACTAGAAAACCAATATCATTGTGGTAAGAAATCATAACTTGGTGCATTTTTTTTTTTGAGCAAAACTTGGTGTAATTTCTAAATACGAAGCTTTCAAAGAAAAATGAGATAACTATCTCTCACATACCGGCCATATCAATCTCATTTTTCTTTTGATGACTAAGGGTATCATGGGACTTTCAAAGAATCAAAAGAGACAATTTTACAAGGAACAAATGGTGAGACAAAAATCAACTACTCAATTCATAAAATTATATTTTTCCAAAATTTCCCAAACAAGTTTATAAAAGCTTGAAAGCAAATATATCAAAATATACACTTTTTTATTTAATAATTTAAGATAATTATCATTCTCTTGGAAACCATGGAATGTTTTCCCTCTCTTAATTCAAAACTTTCCGATCCTCGATGCACAATTCCCTCTTATCATATGGTATTTACTTATGGTTTAAAGTGCAGTAATATTTATTTAGGCAACTTAATCTTTAATTAAGTAGTTCTAAATCTAATTAATGATTATCTTGTAGTTTCGAGGTCAAAATAATTTTGAAAAATTATCACTTAAGACACAACCTATGGTACCTCATTTTCAGGCAACAAAAGCAAGATTATGACAAACTCGATGAATATAATAAAATGATTGTCAAACTATTTATGTTAAATTAATGGTCTAAGTACGAAAATGTAAAAAAGTAGCCACCCTACGTTGGCTAAACATTCTTGCTGTTTTTGTTGAGACAAATTAATTATAGTGCACATTGACAATTCAGAAGAAAAAAAAAATTGTTCAATGATTATATATTTTCTCCCTTTTGTTTTTGTACAAATTAAAATCACCCAAACAATTAATCCCTCCGTCCTGTATATAATATTCTATGTACGTTTTTTATTTAGAATAATATATATTTAACTTATTTGTTAATATAATTATATTCAATATAATATGTATTATTAAATTATATAATAGAAAGTATAATAGTCGTTAAGGTATGCTTGAAAGTGAATTATGTGGGATTGGAAAAGTCCTGTTATTGAAATCCTGGATTTTATAGTATATGTGAAATAGTGAAAATCTTTTTATTTGAGTATTTAGTAGGGCAAGATTGGAATAGGTGGGTTGATGTGATATTTTATTGTGTAAATGTGGGTTAATGTGATATTATATTATGAAAAAAGTACATTTGTAAAGAATTAGATGATTGTAATATAGATAGTAATGATTGTATTCGCATTTTATAATCCACGTTTAAATACGAAAACAAACATACAATTAGATTTTGAAGTTCAAAATCCTATCATATAAATCTTATTCCAAACATATTCTAAGGATTGACCGAGTATGCAAATTCCTGACTTATATACATAATTATCATTTCCAATAATTTCTTATCGTTGTGAAAAACTCAAAACTACAATTGTGAAATAGGACAGTTAATTACAAAATTTTGTTAATTAATTTAATAGTATATTTAATATGAAAACTATCAAAATATTAATAACCATTAAAAGCTGAACACATGAATGGCAAATAGTCAACTCTAGAACGTAATTGCAAATATAAATAAATGCAGAGGCATGTTACTTCTTTCAATACGATTTGAGAGGTGAAACCAATAAGTTTGACGCTCTCCCATGCAAAACAATGCAACTACAATTTAATGCAAAACCCCCTTCTAATATTTAATTTCCTTTATACCTAACCCCACTAAATAATTACATTAATTGTTCTATCAATGGCTACTAATTATGGAGTAATGACCACACTAATCTAATGCAAGATTAACCTTGCAAAATAATTACATAGCCATATATAATTAACCCCTACATGAATTCTACATTGCAATTAATTTTATTCTACATTATGTATTACAGATATCAATTCGCATGATTTTTAAGTAATTATACCAGAATAAAATATCCGACACGTTTAACTCACTGTGGATGCACATTTCAATTAGAACATATTTTAAAATTGAATAATTCATTCTCCCTTTTAACTTGAGCAATTATGATGAAGTGTTGAGGATATATATATATATATATATATATATATATATATATATATATATATATATAAAGAGTACGGAGTACAAGGGCTATTTAAAAAGCATATACAAAACGAGTTATAAAAGAAAAGGCAAAACAAAATCGGTCCAATGGATGAGAGCACTAATCATGAAATAAATAGGGTAAAGAGAGAGTAGTGAGCTTTAATCCACTTTTTAAGTGCAAAGTTTAGCAACGTCAACAATTTGAACAATATTTGCAATTGTCCAATTGAAATGATACTTAAAAATAATATGAAGTCTATTGAAGCATCAAGGACAATAATATACGTTCAATGTGACTATAATGTATTTCTTTAAAAAATAAAACCTCAAAATTTAAGTACAATGGAAATAAGGAAAGTGGTGCCTTGGACATTTCTCTCACCCAATTGAAATTGCAACTTTGGTTAGATTGTGAGTTGTATTGTTTGCAAATTGTCTTCATAATGTATCCTTAAATAGACATTTTTTGCCGTAAAGAAAAATAGAAATAATCATCTTCACCAATTTTAGGTCAAATAAGATTTTGTGTAGTTTTTTCTAAGTAGCCGAACAACCACAAAAAAATAAAATAAAAATACAGTAATAATTTAAAGTCAAACATGACTCAAAAATTTCGGACAATCATACAACCTAGCGGTTATAATATCTTGAGTAACGACATGCTTCGATCAATACTAAATTTTAACTAACACAACTTAATGTTATAATGAAACCATGATTTATTATAATGTTGTGACTCGTAAGTAATGACTGACATGCGTCAACTATCTTGAATAAATTTAATTTCCAACTTTATCTACTTTACTTTGCCCCATGATCTTAAATCATTCTATTACATAGTAAATGTTAAAAAAAAAAAAAAAAAAAAGAGATCAAAATCTAGGATGTAAAACTTGACTAGGAGAAATCATCATCTAATAATTAATTAAACTGGGGTAAAATAGTAAATTCAGAAACATTGACTAATCCGTCACCCCAACGCTATGCATCACTTTCATTATTTCATATAATATCATAATTTGAATGGGACTCTCCAAAGTAGACGTTATGCCTTTTACCATTTTGGCAGTTACTCTAAACTTTTAAAATCAAATCTGCAGAACACGCACTACACACACCGCACTCTGTGTATGAGAGATTACAATCCATGGTTTATCTCCATTCAACCATTCTTTTTTGCTTTTTGAACTTTTGTGAAGATTGAAGCTAAATGGCTGATGAAACCGTTTTTCATACAGTGAGAGATCGGTGAAGCCCTTTTCTTTATTGAATAGAAGTAATCCGATTTTAGCTAGTTTTTTTGCCGTCTAAATGGAGGGTGTGGCTGGGAAGAGCGAGGAGAAAAATGGGTCCGAGTTGATTAGTGATGACTCAGCGACTGAGTCGAGAGAGAGCGGCAGCAGCACGAGTTGTGAGAGCAGATCGAGTTCTGATAATTCTTCTTCGTGTCAATTAGGTTGGCCTATCAGAAAAGCCGCAACTTCTCTGGGAAATGATTTGTCTGAAGAAAAAATGAAGCCCCAATTAAATGTTAGTGGTGGTGGCGATGATGATGATTGTGGGCTGAAGAAGCAGGATTCGAAAAATTCAGGTGATTTATGGTGTTTAATTATCTTATTTTATTGAATTAAATAGGTGGTTTAACTATGTTTGATCATAGCATTTACCATGGTTTGAATTTGGTTGGTGGATGTAATTATTTGGATAGTTTTAATGCTCCTAGTTGATTTATTCCTTTTGTCTACGATCTGACAATTTCTGGTGTTGTAAATTATGTAGATATGGAGATGATGAAAGAGAGGTTCTCTAAATTATTGCTGGGTGAAGACATGTCTGGGAGTGGTAAAGGGGTGTGCCCAGCATTGGCCATTTCAAATGCTATTACCAATCTGTGTGGTAAACATTAATTTACTCCCACTTTTTAAAGATCTATGGTTAATCTTGTGTTTGAAGTGCTTGAGAGCTAGCTTTGTTTTACTTGTAGCTACTGTGTTTGGCCAATTGTGGAGATTGGAACCATTGCCAGCTGAGAAGAAAGCAATGTGGAAAAGAGAAATGGAGTGGCTTCTTTGTGTTAGTGATTATATTGTCGAATTGAAACCGTGTTGGCAAACATTTCCTGATGGAAGTAGGCTCGAGGTATTCCTTGTTCAGTTCCTTGTTACTTCTTCATTTCATTTTTCTTGTATTTATAGGTCCTGTGTTTTACTGTTGATAGAATGGTAGAATCTTGATGGGACCATGTTTTGCTTCATGATTGAAGTTTCTTGCACTCCTTGGTTTGCTAGTGGATTTGAGGGTAACCGGTTAATGAACTTGAATTGTGAGTAATTGTTTTTGAATTGTTACTTGTTTCGTACTCTTCAGGTTATGGCTTCTCGGCCAAGAACAGATCTGGTTATGAATCTCCCAGCTCTACAGAAACTTGACAACATGTTACTTGTAAGAGTTCAATAAGTTTGGTTCTTGATAAGTATTATTATTGCTGGTGTGGATATCAAGCTCAATCCTTATTGTTCTCATATGGCAGGAAATACTAGATGGATTCACAAATACTGAATTTTGGTATGTTGATCAAGGTGTAATAGCACCTGAGTCAGATGGATCATCCTCTTTCAGGGAAACCATACAACGCCAGGACGACAAATGGTGGCTGCCTGTGCCACGTGTCCCTCCTGGCGGTCTTCCTGAGGCTACGACAAAGCAATTAATTAACAAGCGCGATTTTGCAAGTCAGATTCTTAAAGCCGCTATGGCTATTAACAGCATTGCTTTAGCTGAGATGGAAGTTCCAGAATCATACATGGAAACCCTTCCAAAGGTATAATTGGTCTTATATGTTCCAAAGGTATAATTGGTCTTATATAATTGGTCTCATACATGGAAACCCTTGTCAACTTTCAATGTTCTACGTATTTTACTTATCAACACGTGTTCAGTTCTTCGTTGAAAGTTTGACATGCTTTTTGCTTATTTACTTGTTTACGGAATTTCTAGAATGGGAGAACTTGCTTAGGAGATGTCATCTATCGTTACATCACATCCGAACAC